>PVIJ01008935.1:0-70301 GCA_004024925.1 Scalopus aquaticus | reverse complement strand
GGCGTGGAGTGGGGGCTGGAGGAGGGGAGGATAAAGGCACAAAATGGAATAGAAAAGAATACAAGGGACCATGGAGATGGATCACGGGTGAATTGGTGGTGGGCTACCAAAGGGGAATACAAAATGTCAAAGACATTAATAACAATAATAAATAAAATAAGATTTTGAGAAATGTAAAAAAAAAAAAAAAGAAAGAAAAATGTAACACTGAAAAAAAAAAAGACAGGTAAAAACACGGCCGGCCTTCTGATGCATAAAAGTCTGGGTTCAGGGACACCCCACCTGAGTGTCTCCCTCCTTGGCCACTCACTAGTGTGACATCAAGAAGCACAAAGTGGTGGCTGAAGCATGCAGCCTGCACCAAATATAGATTTCAAATCCCAGCTCACTCTCGCTTTCTGCCCAACCTAGAGCAGCACTCCCCTGAAAGCAATGTTGGGAGGATTCATGGAGCCTTAATAAGCTCCCAGAATGGTACCTGCTGCATAGTAAGTGCTCCTCCAAATAAAGTGGGCAAATAGCTTCCTAACTGGAGGTGTGGGATACAAATGTGGGGATGCGCACGGCACATGGGAAACCCTTGAGAAATGATCCTGAACCTAAACCCAAGAAGAAATGGTACCATTTTACTATTATTTCTTCTTGGTTTCTACTTGAGGAAATAACAGTTAAAGCAAATGCATGATTTGGCTGCAAATGAGTCAAGATTTAATTCGTCCCATAACCACTTCTCTATACCACACGGGTCTCATCACTGAGTGCTCTGTGGTGCCAGGATGGAGTCTGAGGGGGGCTTGAAAGGTGGGTCTAGAGAGGACATGATGCACAGGAACCTCCCAACACCTCAGGGGATTTGCAGGCAGAGGGGCTGGAAGCTGAGAGATGAGGATGGGGGAGTGAGTTCCTGGCCTGGCCCAGTGCAAAAGTGACCTCAACTCATTCTACAGGGGTTAACTTACAGGTGCCCACTCAATCTTTCCTTCTCGGTTTAAAGCCATGTGGCCTTGTTTATTTCTGACCTGATTCTGACCTCCTTGTTGTTGTTGTTGTTGTTGTTTTTGTCTGATTTTCCCACTGGGTTGTAACCTGCATGAGGCTGGGACCCCATCTGTCTTGTTTTTCTCTTATTCATCACTATACTGCAAGCACATAGCCCAGAGCCTGGCACATTTTAGATATTCAATACCTATTCATTGCGTGAATGAATGCATGAATGAATGAGGACGTGGCCAGAGAAAGCAGGGCCTGAGACATAAACACAAAGGCAGATCTGGTTCTGGAACCCTCAGAGTGAGCACAAGGGACAGAAAGGCCGGGGAAGGGGTAGGGCTGAGCCAAGGGACCCTGAGTGTCATCTCCTTTCACAAGGGCAGTGTAGCACTGCCGCATCCAGGGGTAACCACAAGACCCACAAGCACAAAGAATTATGCCCCCCAACATTACCCTCCAGCTGCACGCATTGTGATAATTAAATGATCCCAGGACTGTAAGTGGGAGAGTTTTCTAGATAAAAGAACCAGGTCCCAGGGAAAGATACCACATTTTCACTGAAGGTACTAATAGTAAACAGTTCATAGAGGCTTCTCAAGTGCCAATACTTTCAGAACTTTATCTTGTCTAATCCTCACAATATCCCATGCCAAGGCTGTGGTTCCCATGTGCAGACAGGGCACCTCCAGCTCCAAGGTAAAAGAGTTTTGTAATTCACAGCCAGGTCTGTCTGACTGCATGGGGTTCATTACTGTGATTCCTGCCCAAATCAGCATAAGCCCTATCTTAGAATCCTACCCCCAGGGGCAAAGAAAAGCTGGTACTAAGGGGACCTAGCCTGAGGGTAGGTGCCTACCTGGCCCCCAACGGACAGAACTTTGAGGTCGAGTTCAGGTGTTGTTGACACACCCTACCCTGAATTCTGGGTCCCAGCTCCTCACCAGGACACTCCTGCTTCTAATTCTACCTTCTCTTCCCAGCCCCACAGCAATGAGGCAACCACAGCAAGGCTGGTTCCCACTATCTCCCTCCCTCCCCTGCATAGGTGTGATGGTGACACCCTTCCTGAGGTCGCTTGCAGTGCTAACCCCCTAACTCAACACATACCCTCTGCAACACCCCCATCTTTGTACACAGAGCTTCCAAACAGCTTTGCAGGATCCCACTCCTAAAACTGATGGGGAAAGTGAATAAGAAAGGATTCCAGAGGGAAAGAAACTGAGATGACCTTGGCAGGACCCTGGAAGAGACAGATGGGATGCAGAGATGAAGCCTTGGACTGTGGCCCTTTGGCCTGGGTTTATCTTGGGGCTCTGGGGACTGTGATGCTCCCTCTGCATAAGGTTTATGATATACAGAAACCCAAGACCAAAGGCACCAAGGAGGTTGAGACATACAGGCAGGGGCGCCAAACTTCCAAGTGACAGAGAATGACAGAAGCCAGATCAGGAGGCAGAATCTGTGAGTGTCTGGCAAGCATAGGAGCAATGAACTTGTGGAATCTTCTCTACAAACACTGGAGGACTAGGTGGCGATGTGAAGAGGGGCTGTCTGGGGCTGAGAGGATGAGGACAATGGGCCAAGCCCACAGCGGGCAGGCTGAGCACTATATTCTGATTCTGCCCCTACAGTTTTGGAAAATCTCCTTTTGGAAGATTTGGAAGCATCCACTTCCCAGTGAAAGCACTGATGTCATGTAAGTGGGGATGGACAGTCCTCGCTAAAGGTCCAGCCTGCATTCCACACAGAGTGGGAGCTTATTCGTGGGAGAGACATTACAGCCCAGACTCAGGTTGTTCTTACCTTTACCAGTCAATGCTTCTCAGAATTGAAGGGGCTCACCTTAGTCCATGATCCTACCAGAGATTAGAAACTATGTTGAACCACAAATTAGATCACTGCTTTCCAAGACAGAAGACATGGCAAGTTGGATTTCTGCCTCATAAAATTTCTGAGTGTGTGGGTATTGATGTATATTTCTACTTGAATGTTGGGTATGTGTGTGAGTGTGTGTGAGTGTGTATATGTTTGTATATGGCATGGCAGAAAGGTGGGGCAGGTGTCCTCTTCTGTGTGAAGCCCTCAGGTGGCACAGGTCACTGGGCCATGGTCAGCAGAGGAGGCTGTGGCCTCTCTGGAAGTCCAGTCTTGCTCTGTAGACTGGGGAATGCCACTTGATTCACGAAGTGGAGCAAGTCTTGCCACTTCCGTGCAGGAGCAAAATCCACCTAAGATACAGCTGTGAAGGAAGCGTGAGGGCCCACAGCTGGGTTCACTCCAAGGCACAGGGGCTGCACAGCCTTCTGTCTCAGGCCTCCTTGGAAGTCCATGGGTTAATATTACAGCTGGAATTCCTGAGATAACAGGAGACTCTGCTTCCTGTAGTAATCGTAGGCAAGGTGTTTCTATTTTTAATAGAA
Source organism: Scalopus aquaticus (assembly GCA_004024925.1). Lineage (NCBI taxonomy): Eukaryota > Metazoa > Chordata > Mammalia > Eulipotyphla > Talpidae > Scalopus > Scalopus aquaticus. The sequence goes on along the minus strand of PVIJ01008935.1, from coordinate 66,891 downwards.
AAATTCTTCATGTCCTTGTCATTTTAGGATTTCACCAAGAGCACAGGGAGAAGCAACATACACTCTTAAATTATATTTTTAAAAAAGTAGTCTTGTTCAAACTGCCAAAATTTGGCTATAAATGCTTGTCAATGAGAGAAGCATTTCCTTTGAAAATTAAGAGGCAGATGATCAGCTAAGTTGCGTAACTGTTTTTGTATCAAATTAAACTTCAGAATTTTCCCCCAAGTGTTTATAGTCTCAAGTTAGTCCCCTTAATAAGCTAATTTTGCTAAACATAAAAATAATCTTCCATTTTTTCCCTGCCTCCAAAAATAACCTTCCATTTAAAAGCAATGTTTACTAACTATCTCACAAAATTTCCAGAAGGTTTCTCTGAACTCGGGAAATTCCTGATGAATAAGAATGCTGGACGGAGGAAGACCATGATGATGGGGAGCAGGCATGGGGGGGCAGCACAAGCTGCACTACCACTGCCCACACTCCTCCCCCCACCCCCCCACCCTCGCCACAAAGCCCTCTCTGAGAGGTCAATAAGAATTTGGTAAATAGGAGTGGAGGTGTGTGAGAGCTGTGAGGATTGGCTCAGGAAAACAAACTATGCATCTCTTCCCAACACCAAGGTAAGGACTTCACACTAACTACTGAAATTAACTACTGTGAGCATATTAGCACTTCAGAAATTGGCAAAACCAGAGAGCTGGTTGTTAAGCATTTATCTGTACATCACTGAGTAAGAGAATCTTCCATGAGGCTCTCGTGGCTTGGAGAGCGAGCAACACAGGCATTGACAGACCCGAGTCCATGTCCCATCACCTCTAATCTAGTCCCTCCTGAGGCATCCATCCAGGAACTGAACTGTTACAAGGAGGAAAAGAGGGTCACATATAGTGGGCTTCTCAGAGTCAGAAGAAGCCTGGAACAGAAGGGTGTGCTCTCCACTGAGTCTAGTAATCTGGATTGCAATTCCCTCAGCTGAGACCACTTGACAAGGCTGCTGTGCAAGCAAATTGTGTGTGTGTTTGTGTGTATGTGCCCTGGCCTCTCTGGTTTTGAGTAAAGCCATACCTGTTCCTTGGAAAGAAGAGATGAGAGGAGGCGTATGAGCATGCATGAGGGTAGGACATGGCTGGCACCATGTTTACACACAGAAATTGACTTTTAGAGAAACCATGCCATCTGTTTGGAGTAGGAGTATGAGGTATTTAACTGATGCCTGTGTTCTTCCTCTGATGGTGATGGATCCTGTTTGAAAGTTCAGGGATGACAAGCATGTGTGTGGTGGTGGTGGGGGAGGGTGCTGGTAGTCCTCTGCTCAAGTTCCTTGTGACCATGACTTTGCAGCACTGGGCTATTGGTGGAAGGCTCCTAAAAGCGAAAAGCCAACTGTAGCAGGATGAAAAATAATCTCCTAAGCTATCAGGTACTAATCCTTAGAACCTGTAAATGTTCCTTATATGGAAAAAGGTCTTTATAGATGTGGTTAAGGATATTGAGATGGGAGATTTCCTGGAATAACTGGGTAGATCTTGCATGCAATCACAAATAATATTACAAAAGGAAGGCAGAGGGAGGTTAAACATAGAAGAGGAGAAGGCTCTGTGACCACAGAGGCAGAATGGAGTGATGTAGCCACAAACCAAGGGATGCTGGCAGCCACCAGAGCTGGGAGAAGCAAGGCACATTCTCCCCTAGGGCTTTTGGAGGAAGTGGGGCCCTGCAGACACCTTGATTTGGGCCCAGTAGAACTGAGTTTTGAACTTCCAGTCACCAGAACAATGAGAGAATAAATTTACATTTTTTTAAATGCAAACTTGTGGTAATTTGTTACAGCAGTTGGAGAAAGCTAATATACCAACTAGAAGAAAAGATGATAAATTCAAGGCAAGGAATTTATCTTCCAGTGAAAATTAAGAATTCTCCAGTTATTGGAGGGCATTACACTAAGTGAAATAAGTCAGAAGGAGAAAGACAAATGCAAACATCTGATGAGTTCTTCACATGAAGAATATAAATAAATGAAACAAAGTAAACCACAATAAACCCTAGAAATCTGACTGTATAATTGAGGCTACCAGAAGATGGAGGGAGGGAGTGAGAGAAGGATGGATGCAAACTGGATGCAAGTAAGCAACGGGATGGAAGGTTGGGGTGGCATGGGGGCAGAAGAGGCAGACTTTCCTAAGTGCCATGGTCTTGGTACGCTAATCTGGTTCTGAGGGCCTTGACTCAAAGGACTTACGGAAAACTGCCTCAACTCTCTCCCCAGAAGTGCTCACAGGCAGCCCTATACATTGCAAAGGCTGTGTGGGAATCCTGAGATTTTTGCGAAGGATTCAGAGTTGTAACTGAAGCCTGCTCTCTGCTCGTCCTTAAGGCCAGGACTGTCTCAGGTCTCTTCCTCTCTTCCTGGGAAAGCCAATATCCTGCCTTCTCTGTGCTAGAACTTCAAGTTCACACCTCATGGGGACCAACAGGTGAACATCAGTGTGGAGGCTGAGCAGGGGTTGGGAGAACATGGCAGATTTCATATATCATCCCAGGAACTACTGTGTTCTATTCAGAAATATGGGCTCATGGGTGTTCACCTTCAGATCATTTCAAGAGATGTTGACTATCCCACCTACTAATGAAATCTCCCAATTTTGTAACTTGGGGACTAATTCTTTCTCTTAAGTTTAAACCCTGTCTTAGGTTACCAGGCTGTCATTTGTGCCTGAGGGCTTCCTCTACAGCATCTACCTCCTGGATTATCCTGTCCCTGGTCATCATCATCGATGTATCTTTCAATTGCTTCTTCCACTACTTGCCAGTTCTCTGAGAAGAGGATCATGCCTTTGAAGCACCAGGGCCTGGAACACACAAGGCCAGCAGTCATTCACTAGTGGCTGAGTGAAGATGGAAGGAGGGCGAGAAAGGAGGGAGAGAGGAAAAGAATACAGCAGCCTTTCTACTAGCCAAAAGTCAGCAAAGTGCCAGCAACTCTCAGCTATCAACAAGACCACCCACGAATATCTAAATGTTACTACAGTCAAACACTTGCTGAGGGTCACCTGCGTAGTGTGTGCAGGATCAACTAGTACAGGATTTGGCTTCTGTGGAAGAAGCAGTGAAGAAGAGAGGGAGCAAGATCCAGTGTGTGCATGGTCATGGGCAATGGATAAGGGTAAGCTGAGGTATGACACTTGCTGACTCCTGCAGGAACAACCTGGAGAGTTGAACTTGGAAGTGACAGACCTCAGCAGGGCTATACCAGTCCAGAGAAAGGGCCTAAAACAACTTCTGCTCAGACAGGTGTGCACAGACCTCAGCTTCTCCAATGTAAAGTGAAGAGGATGAGTGGTCCATTCAGGAGCATCTTTACGATTTCTGTCATAATCTCATAGCAATATCACAATCATTTCTTTAACATATTTCTGTAAAGTTGGCTACATTTTTGAAAATTTAAATTCATTACAAACGATAACCACCATAAAAGGAAAATCAGTATCACTTGCCATACACATACAGACCATAATCCAAAATAAACAGATCAATGTATTCAATTCTAGTCAGCTGCTGCTGTGAACTCTGAGCCTAGGACAGCTTCCTCCGTGCAGGGAGCTTAGCAAGTGTCAGAAGAGGTACAAGACACACCAGTACCCAGCTGAGACTTTCTCCTGGCTACTTGAAAAGGAAACAACTTTCCAAGGCAGGAATTTCACTTGACCCTCTGACTTAGCTGAGAACTGGAGGGTGCGGCATTCCAGTGGTGAACCTTGATTTGTGGACACAGGTAGTTTTAACCCAAGGCTCATCCTTTCCCTAGGCGACAAAACATGGGCAGCTCTTTAAGAAAACAGAACAAAAGTCATGATTTTGAGAACTGGAGGAGAGAGAATTATCCCTCTACCTTGCCCAATTCCCCGCCCCCAAGCTCAGAAAAACATCAGAGAAAACTGGATGCAAGTAAGCAATGGGATGGAAGGTTGGGGTGGCATGGGGGCAGAAGGGGCAGACTTTCCTAAATGCCAGGGTCTTGGTACGCTAATCTGGTTCTGAGGGCCTTGACTCAAAGGACTTACGGAAAACTGCCTCAACTCTCTCCCCAGAAGTGCCCACAGGCAGCCCTATACGTTGCAAAGGCTGTGTGGGAATCCTGAGATTTTTGCGAAGGATTCAGAGTTGTAACTAAAGCCTGCTCAGCCTGGGGGAGCCTGAGCCCTAAAGCTGGCTGTTAGCTCCTTCGTCAGTCATTCCTTTTTCATTTTTACAGGAGCTCCTGGTCTCAGAAACAAGGCCTCTACAGACCTTGGCCCAGGGCTCACCGCTGGCACACCCCACCCTGCAGCCCTCAGAGAAGTCAGACAGAGGCCTTTCATGGCTTCAAAAGTTCCACCAGGTCCTCCAGTCACAGGAGGTTGGAACGGGTAACTGAATCCTACTCAAGTAAAAAAAAAAAAAAAAAAAAAAAGCACAGTGACCTTTTGTCCCAGCAGAAGTTCCCAGTTCTCTCCCCCGCCGGCGGAGGCGGCCCAGCCAGGAGAGTAAGGAATTGCAGATGTGCGCGCGAAGCCACTGCTGCCCTCCCCATGGCGCCGGACAGCGCCGGGTCGTCGCGGTATAGGGGGCACCGAGAATTCCGCCCCGCTCTTCGACCTGGAGTCGTCTCCCAGCTTCACTCGGAGGTTTAGTGGCAATTGCTGCCACTTCCCCGCGCCTCGCCCAAAGCTCTTTTCCAGCAAAGAGGCGGCAACGCCAAACCAACCCTTCTAGGGACGAGAGGTTCATTTTGGGTCGCAAGAGCACTGGCAGGCCCCTCCCAAGCGCATCAGTGGCTGCTCCCATTGCTGCAGGAGACGGCCCGGCGGGCTGCGGAAAGAGTGAAGGTGGGGTCGCCACTCCGGTGGGCGCGGTGGCTGAAGGCCGGGTTGGGCACCCCGCGCGGAGTGTGCACGAGCTTGAGCATGGCCGCCTTTGTGGGCAACTTAAGGACGCTTTCCTCGCAGGACATAAGGTGATGACACCTCTGTGTCGCGAGCGTCCAGGCCTAGGTCTGAACCGATTTCCTACCCTCTGTGGAGGGTCGGGTATCGCCCTCACGACGCCTGAGACAGGGGTTGGTCAACCCCCTCCCCCACACCTTCCTGAGACAACCACTCCGGATCCCGGGATCGGGGTGGGTCGTGAACCCCCTCGATCCAGCATAAGGCAAGTCGACGTCCCCATCCTGCGCTGCCTCCATGTACCCGGGCCCCTGGCGCCCAGGTCTCCGGCCCAGGCGCTGCAAGGCTGGGGCGCCGGAATCAGCGACCACTACGGAGGAGGGGGCAGTGGGCGGAGGTCCGGGGGCGCGGTACTCACCGCACATTTTGGCTAGTATTAGCGCCCTTCGTGGCTCGGGGCTCTACGGGATCCGCACTCCCGATACTCTGCGAACTCACTCCGTACCTCGCGCTCCGCGGACTTCAGCTCCCGCCGCTGGTCCTCTGGCCCTTATAGCCCGGAGCCCTCCGCCAAGGGTGGAGCCTCCTCCCGCCTGCCTGTTCCCCATTGGTCCACGGTTGTCGTGACAACGGCGGTCACTGCCCCCACCCCCCGCGCCTCCAGAGTGAGGGAAGCAGGCGAAGGGCGGCTCCTCAGTGAGAGTCGGGTGTGCAACTCGAGGGCAGGGCGTGGGGCGTCAGGTCCTTGAATTGGGATAGGAGTAGGCAGATAGCCCGAGATCTGGCCAGGATTCAACTCCTGAAGAGACTTGGGACCTTGGGCTTCAATTTCCCGTGTCGGTAAAATGGAGATGTCACTGGAATCTACTCCCAAGTCTCGAGGATTAAGACCGTGTAAGGCCCAGAGCACAAAGTCGGTCATAATGCACGTGTTCTAGCTGTGAACCCCTCTGTGTGCCTCTCAGGACACCAGAAAGGCACACAGTAGGCCTTTAAGTGCGGCCCCTCCTGATGAGCAGAGAATTCCAGGATCTGGTTGGTTGGTAAGAAAAGTGAGGCTATTTGGAATTGCAAAGGGACTTTGCCAAAACTGGACAGCCAGACAGCCAGGGGCAGTGGCAGTAATGGAACCCAGGATTTACTCCAGGTACGGAATTTAGGACTAGGACGACCCAGGAAGCCTCCCCCTCCCTCAGTGTTGCTGGCCAACCTGTCCTCCCTGCAGCTCGAAAGCCAGGGGCCTCTCCACCCAGGCAGCTGGGCCTGGATCCTGATTCTGGCCTCCCAGTGAGTCACCCAGGCCTGTATTCCCCCGCCCTAGTCAAGTTCCCGGCTGCCCCCTCCCCTCTCTCTGTGCTCTAAGCCCTGGATCTCCCGAGCAAGGTCACAAGAACTGGCCTAATATTTGCATACTTTGAAGCCATCTGGTGTTTTCTATTTTACTTAAAAAAAAAAAAAAACCTAAATTCTAAACAGATCCTCTTCATTTGTGTCAGAGAACAAAAGGTAGCGTTTTATGTCTTGTCTAGAGTATTTTCTCTGACATCATCTCTCTGTAGCTTCATCACAACTCTGCAAGTCCTGTGTTTATGGTACCCACTAGACTTCTGAGGAAACTGAGGTCCAGTGACAGTTAGTAGGGGGTTTGGTTGAGTCATCCTGCTAGGAAATAGTAGAGCTGGTTCAAGACCCACTTCATTTGTCGCTCACCCTCCAGTGAACAGGGTCACTTCCTGCCTTCATTCTCTCACTACTAAGCAGCTGTTTTTGGCCTGTCCTGGTGCTAGAGACTTATTGAATGAGGATAATTGAGCTCCGCCCTCCTAGTACTTACAAAGTGGTGGGAGGCAAATTTTGAATAACTTATCCAGTGTCACACAGAAAACTAGATAATTGCAGGTGAGATACATGGAGGGGAGTGGCTCCAGTTGATGGTGAGGGTGCTGACTGATGAGGCTCTGCCTGGGGTTAGGGCAGGTGGGTGTAGAGCTAGGGTAGGTTGCAGAGTAAATTAACAAACTCCAGAAGGAAGGGAGGAACAGGCATGTGCAAAGGTCCTGTAGCTGAGGACTGATGCTGTAGTCTAAAGATCAGGCTGTTCTGTCCCAGATCAACCTCAGCCCTCTGTAACTGAGGTGGGGCTAGGATAATGTCATCAGGCCCTCTGCTAGCATCAGAACTCCAGAACCCCGAGGTGCTAGCAGGGTCCAGATCTGTCCCATCCTCTTGCTGGGCAGTGGTATAAATCCTGGGACCTTGTGGAGATATCTTCAACTGCTGCCCTTTCTTTGGTGACCAGTCCCTGGGAGTCCTCTGGGGAGACCGTGACCTAAGCCCAATCATACAGCTTTTAGATCCATCTGCCCTTGGCATTGTTCAGGGATAAGCATGTGGTACAGGCTACACCTTGTTAAGGACATGGGGGAAAACAGCAGAAAAGATAAGCTTCTCCTGTACCTAATGGTACAGCTGGCTGGAGGGTAGACTGGTGGTACTGGAGACTAGCTATCTTTGGGGGCAGTGGGTAGAGGCCATCTGGAAATGAAGCAACCTAAAGCAAAGTGGATCCCTCGGATGGAAAAAGAAACACATTTTTGGAGCCCCTGGATTCAGCTGGCTTTAAAGACAGGATCTGTTCTTGGACTTCTTAATATGAGGGCTCAATAAATTCCCATCATCCCTTAGGCACTCTGAAGTGACACCTGTAATTTGTAACCAAATAGGGTCCTGATTCTTTCAACCTATTGGAACTGAGGTCTGGGTTTGGCAGCTGCTGGACCCAGGTCATAGGACTCTGCTGGCAGAAACCCTTTTCTGCCTCCTGTCTTGTCAGAAACCTGTCCCTGTGAAGTCCAAGTGACCCTTGGGGGTTGGTAGGGTTAAGCAGCCTGACCAAAGCCACACAGTCAGGAAGCAGGTGCTGGTCTGGATCAGAAGTTCCAGGTTTGCTCCATCTTAGAAGAGTAAGGATTAGACCAGCTTGTTCTCATAGCTGTGCTTCCAAGAGGGTGGTCCCGAGCAGAACCAGAAGCCCACAGGCTCTGAGTCTGACAAAGCTGACCACCGTGGTTGACTCTGTAAGAGGGTGGTCCCCAGGAAAAGGGGACCACCAGGTTCCCTGCCCCACCCGAGGAAGGGTGGACCTGAGCAGGGAGGAAAAGAAGCTGGCGAGGGCACTGGAGAAGGAAGAAAGAAGGATGGAGAGCTAGGAGACCTGGAGGAGGCACATGGAGCAGAGACGTGTGAAGAAGCTGCACTTGCTTTTTGGTCCTGGACTGGGTGAAACAGATGTGGGTGAGAGACCTGTGGAGAGGTTGACAATGGCAGCGTTTATCTTGATTTTGATTTTGCTCTTTTCTTTCCAGACTTATCTGGTTGTTTCTGCCCCTTTCCTATGGGTCTCCACCAAAGGTGCTTTAGACTTGTGGCAGGCTTTCAGGACTTGCTTTGGACCAGCCCTGTTTGGCTGGGCATTTACCCACAAGGGGATGGGTAACTTTGGGTGCTTGATGTGGAAATTATATTCTTTGTCTTGTCTTTGTTGCACACTAATTGTACTAAAGTTCTTTTCCATTGAAGGTCTTATGCACTAGAATATGTTTTGTCTTAATGTGGTGGATGGCAGAACCTATTTAGAATGAGCAGGTTTGTGGTTTCTATGATGCCGCTCTCCCTGCCCTGTAAGAACTCTGGTCCCACATATCAAGAATGACCTTGACCACTCTGGCTAACAGAGTAGGAACAAGTGCTGGTTTTTACAAATGGCAGCCACAAACATGGCTTCTTTATCTGTACAATTTTTTCAAACCTCAAGCCAACTTTTATGTAGTTGGGAAATTTGCTCATTGATCTGGCTTCTCCCAAACAATCCAGAGACCTCCCCACCTCTTGTGGTGTCCTGGTAGACAGGGAATGCACCAGCTTTCCCTCTGCCATAGGGCAATGTTTAGCTGCTTTTCCCTATGATATTGCTGCAGAGGCTTGGGAAGCACTATAAGGTCCCTAGCCTGGGGACGGCTGCCCTCTAACTCCTGTGGACACCCTGATTCTTCTCATCAGGCTCCTCAATAACTAGTCACAACCTGCCCAAGCTGGGCTATGGCTGCTGGAAGACCAGGGATGGTCACCTTTTCCTCCTGATTTCCTTGTACCCCTCTGGCTTCAGAAATGCTAGGAAGACCTAAGTGTTGGTTCTTGGAACCTAGAAAAAAAGCCCAACCCAGAACCATGGAACATAGGGCTTCCTGGGCTCTAGAAGAGGGTCATGGGAATTGGGGGAGCCCTGCATTGGATCATTCTATCTAGGTGGACAGGAAATTCTAGGGGAACTTTGAGTGGTGCCCTTGGTGGTTAGGGTTTGGGGAACCCAGGTGAGTCACCCCAGATGTCCTGACCTGATTGGAAAGTCCTGAGGTGGGCAGGCCAAGATGTGGCAAGGTATCAGGGCACACCTTCAAGTGGTGCAGCAAATCACTACCCAGTCCCTTACCTCTCCTTCTTGCAGGGGGGTGGGGCGGATGGAGGTGTGCGGGGTGCAAAAGGACCATGGCTAGGGCGTATTAAAGAAGAAAGTGACAGGCTCAAATTGGAGGCATTTGTGCTAAGCCCACCATGAATTTATGCCTAACAACTGTGGTTTCAAGTCCCTTGAGTTTTCAACCTCTCCTAGGAATGTCATCCTAGGTCAGTATGGAATTTTCTGGTCAGCACCAATGAGGTCACCTTTTCCAGTCTCCAAAGGAAAATGAGACAATCTGCAACAAGTCCCTTATTCATTCCCCATAGGTAAGTTACCTAAGCCTGAAATAATCCCCTCTTCCTTTATCTTGCCCTCTTTCTGCTTATAAAATCCTTTCATTTTGTACAGTTTTTTGGAATACCTTTTTACTTGCTGGGTAGGATGCTGCCTGATTTCATCAATCATTTAATAAAACCAATAAGATACTTAAAAACTTTTGGACTATTTTTTTCTTTAACAAGAGGTCTGAGAAATTGACCTAGAGCCATAGTCCAAAGATACCCAGAAATGCATAGCTGGGTGGGAAACTGAGGCAGGAATCTTTCTATAGAGAGAGGGTCTTGGTGGGAAGAAGGCCTCATAGGCTTCAAGAGGATTGTGCAGTTCAGGTTTTGGCCATCAGATGACTTCATCCCATTCCCCTCACCCCCTCCCCTAACCCATACCCCCCACCCTCCCACCCCTCTGGAGACTCAGGACCGGTGATGCTAATGCCTGCCTTTGTGTGCCTGCAAGGCACTGCTGAAGCTCACCCCACTCCAAGTGATGTATTATTTCAGGCAAGCATCTCCTCAGGGACAAAAAGGTACATAATGGGATCCTTGTCAGAGTAGGAAGAGGCCTCACACTCACTGACCATTAGGTGAAATAAAGCAAAGTTGTTCATTTATCCTGCAAATGTTTCCCAACAATGGTCCAGAAAAGCATCTCAGAAAACAAGCTGGGTCTTTAGGAAGCAGATTCCAGGGGCCTCTCTGTGTGGCACAAGGGCTCCCTCAACCTCAGAGGACCAGATCTGGGTGCTTTTTCTTCAGAAAGATGAATACATACTGCTGGGCCCTTCTGCAGGCAATTTCACGGGGGTCAGGAGAGCTCTGTCCAGGGGTCCTCTGGGAAAGGACCTGCAAATGTGGGGAACCCAATTCTTCCCAGAACAGCACTCTGTGCTGTAGCACTCTGTAGCACTCTGTGCTATAGGGGAGGGGAGCAGAGAATTGTCTGTGTCACTTGAACTTCCAAGCCGATCAGGACAGGAAGACGTCAAGGGAGTTGGCTTTCTTCTGAGGAGCCTGTGCCCAGCCCTGTGTTCCCTAGTGATTCTTTTGGACCTCTTGACCTAAATCTCCTTTCCATGCTAGGTATTTACCTTGTGCCTCTGCAGGTCTACTCTTCACTTGTCCCCTTGCTCTGTGCCCAGGGTGGCTGTTTGGCATCAGGGTCCAGGCCTTCTGGCTTCCGGTTGGCTCTGCCTGTGGGAGACACCAGCTGACAGATATTCTCTCCCCGAGGTCTCAGTTTCTGTCTAAGGGAGCAGCCAAAGGTGACCTAAGATGTCTTAGTTTGCCTGGGATTATCCTCATCTTAGCACTGAAGCTCACATCCCAGGGAACTCTCAGTCCCAGGGAACCAAGGCAGATGGTCCCTTCTAGCTGCCATCGATTCCTACAGACCCAGATACTGCCTTCTCCTTTTGTTGCTTTCTCATCTACTGAGCCGAGATATAAAAAGGCCCAGTTTTTTATTCACACAATGAAATTGCCAACTTGCAATCCTGGCCCCACCCCACAAAGGTCGCCTGATACTGAGTGTGGTTGTCTTTAGAGGAGTAGTTGCCCCCCCTTCTTCCCATCCCCTCTTCTGGCTGTCTTACCTGCCTGGTCCATAAGCATCTGAATAGGCTACTCCATGCATTACTGATGTCCGACATATTCCAAGGGTAAAGGAGTGCCCTCTGAGGGTGGTGGTAAATGCCACCTTCAAGTTGTCTGTGATTCTTTTAGCCCAGGGCAATGACAGCTGATGAAAGCTTGGGGTCCAGGGCTTCTCTGATATCTCTCTCCATCAGACAGTGGATCTAAGTGGGCTGTGGAGAGAGGACAATAGAAGGCATCCTATACAAAGGTCAGTCCAACCCCAAAGGGCTGGGGCCAGCCACTGTGCATACCCTGAGCCTCTCCTTCCTTATGTGTGGCCGTATTTTTTTTATTTGTTGAGGCATCTTGGGTAAGAAAAACTCCCAGACCCTGCTGGTACAGAAAGAAAGCTTCAAGGGGCGTTCTGCCTGGATGTTCACTAGCTTTGTGCTTTCTAGAGTGTTCAAGGAGCAGAGGGGACATCTGGTCTTATTTTCCCTCTTCCCTAGCCACTCCCCCCCCAGGACAACACCTGGATTCCTTTATGGAATCACTCTTTTTCACATGACTTTGTTCCTAGCTGCTGGCGTGGGCACATGACCCAAGTCTGGACAATAAGTCACCATACTCTGAACACAGAGATTAGGTTGGGTCTTGGCAAGGGACCTAAGTTGGGCTGATTTGAATCAGCAAAGGTCATTCTGGAGAAGTTTTGCCATCAGAAAAGAGGGCTTTCCTTCCAATGATGTTACTAAGTATTAGCATATAGGAGTAGGATATTGTTTATGGACAACTTGACCCAAGTGGAAATAATTCAGGGGTGGAGATGAAACAGAGGAAATCACATCTATGCATCTGGATCCAACCCTGCCTGAAGTTCTACATGCCTGTACTTTTCAGGCACTTTTACCTTTGCCTGAGTGGGTCATTACCTGCAGGGTCATTCCAGTGATACAGTCCTGAAAGCATTGATCTTTGTTGCAATTCCTTGAAATTTCCCATGAGATACTGATTAGTTAATCAGTTTACTTCACTTGTGAGTGGGTGTTAGCATAACTTGGACAACTTGTGCAGAAATTCACAGTGCTCTATACACCAGTTACCTAAGAACCAGGGGTGCTTGCTGGGGTGTCCACCCCTTTTGCACCAGCAAATGGCTCTATTGCTAGGAAGAGACTTACTCTACCCAGTCTTGAGTGAAGCAAAGGGGATATTGATGCCTCTAGAAGGAAAGTCACCTCTTTCAGAGACAAGAGAAGCAGGACAATAAGACAGGGCCTCCCATTCTGCCTGCGTGGCCCCACACATACACACACGTACACCATGACACCATGTTTTTGTTATAAAAAATTTCAAAAATGGTCTGATGAATCTTCATGTAATCACCACACAGAATCAACAATTATCAAAGTTAACTGATATTCTCTCTCCCATCCCTCTGGGTTTTGTTGTATTTTGCTGGAATGAGTACTGATATGATTTGGCTTATTAATAATTCATTGTATATATTTGCAAATGAAGACTCTTAGGACTGCCATGCCAGTATCACACCAAACAAAATTAGTAAGAATATCTTAATATTATCTAATGCTCATTTCATAGTTGATATTTCTATACATTAGAGTATGTTTAATATTTCTCACTTATCTCAAAAATATATTTTTATAATTTGTGAGTTTGAATCAGGATACCGACAGCATCTATACATGACTTTTACTGGTATGTCTACCAGATTTGTAGTTTCTAATCCATCATAAAGGCAAACACAACTCCCTCCTCTTGCTGTCTCTCCCCCCACACCTCCCACCTCCGCAACTGGATGGTCTGATATTAGCAACTGCTTTTACACCCTGCAAGGCCCTGTGTGACGGTGCTGCCTTGGATGGCAGTCTCTTACCTGGCTTAGACATGCAGTGGTGCAGGGACCATGTGCTGCTTGGAAAGCAGCAGCCCTGGGGACTGGATCAGGCAGTAGGTATGGAGATCAGAGAGGGACAGAGATGCCAATGCAAGCCAGAAGCAGACTTTCAAGCAGAGAGGGTGCCGGCGCCCACTAAGGCCAGCCAAGTCTGAGCCCTAACTCTGTCACCATCATGGTGTGGTCTTGTGCAACAAATTCCATTTTCCTCTTCTACAGAATGATGACAGCAGGCACTCTCAAGCACTTCCCAAGAAAGTGCCAAAGTGTCCAACTCTCTAGAGAGAAATTTTACAATATTTATTGACAGGGGACTGGCTACATGAAGAATGGAATGTACCCACCAGTGTACAGAATGCTGCACAGCACTATGAATCAAATGCCCAGGCTGGTGATGGCTGTGTGGTCCAGTAGGAAAAGGTGCCACAAAGATATGGCCAAGTGTGGAACCCTCACTATGGTTTTGTTTTATACGAAACTTTATAGAACTATAATTCACATACCATACACCCCCACTTACAGCATCTGATTCTGTAGTTTTCAGTATATTCACCGATTGTGCGACCGTCAGGGCAATCAATATGAGAACATTTTCATCATTGTCTGCAAAAGAGAAATCAAGAGACTCCCAGTCTGGTGGGGAAGCCTTCTTGTCCAAAGGGCCTGATGTTCCTGGGAAGTCTGCTGGCCCTTGCCTGGGAAGAGTGGTGCAAGCTTCCTGTCTGGCCATAAACTGACTCAGTGACAAGCCTGTGACTCAAGTCCTGGCCGGCACCATGGTGCCCAGGCTGGGAAGGAAAGTGCAGGTCCTCTGGGGATCAAGTCTCTGTATTCTGGGGCCCTCAAGACCCGTTGGAGGGCATGAGTGTACCCTCCTTCTCTCTACCACCAGCTCCTCTAAGTGGCCCCGGCCTCTCCGGCCCCATCACTCCCTTGCTGGCTGAGCTGGGGTCTCAGGCTTCTTGGCACTGCCCACCTGGCTGGCCTATTCCTCTGAGGAGAAGTCAGTGCAGAGACAACAAGGGGCTCTGTGTCTTCTAAGGGTATAAATTGTCCTATATCACAAAATAATGGCACCGTCTGTGGAATGAATTGCTTTGGCTCTTCTTGTGGGTCTGCAGATGTTGATGAGCTTGGAATAACTACCAGTGTGCTAGGTCTGAGCGCACAGATGGAATCACAGCAGAGATACTGAAAACAAGTGAGCACAGAAGCCTTCCTGGCAAGGGTACACTGACCCAGCCTTAGTTCCCACTAACCCTAAACTTGCAGGCAGGTGTGTGACTGCTTGCAGGGTTCCTGGCTATTACACACTTCATGCCAGGTGCCTTCCACACCTGACAGGCTGGAGGTGACTTGGGACACAACACTGGTCTCTCATTTGCCAACAAGGGAATCTGTTATCTTGTAGCCTGAGGTCCTTGATTGTTCATTGGGGTTTCTGACTGGGCCTGCCTCCTGCCCTTCTCTTCCCTACTCACCCCAGCCACCAGGCCAGCCTGGGGTCCCAGTTACTGAAGCAGGAATGCACCTTAAACTGGCTGTTTGACTGAATCTTATCCCCCCCCAACAAAACCCCATGTTCAAACGCTAAAACCCTAACCCCCAAGATGATAGCATTTGAGGTGGGGGCTTTGAGATCGGAGTGGGCCTCTCCAAGTAATATTTGAGCCACTGTTACTAGGATAAGTACATGGCTACTGGGTTGTGAAGGCCTTTTGTCCATCAAAAATGGGTAGGATTCCGCTCAGGGAGGATGGAGGACAGACAGTGTCAGGCATGTGGGGCACCCCTATGACTGGAACCAATCCTCAAGTTGGCCTAGTAGATAAGAACATGAGGGCTAGGGCTTCCTGTCACTACTGTGGTCAGAAGCTCAGTGGAAGTCCATAAGTAGAAGTGATCTGTGTGCTTTGCATTTTGGAAGGATCTCTGGGCCAGAGGAGGTTCTGTGGGTAGGCTTCAGTGCATACCTGGGTTGCAAAGAGAGGTGATCAGGAGGGTGTCCTGGCAGGTTGCACAGGCAGAACTATAGAGGGATGTTGGCGAGGAAAGGACCCATGGCATGGCTCCCATGTATACAGCTCTGGGAGATAACGGGAGAGCTATTTGCTGGTCTTCAGGATATAAGATGACCCAGGTTGATGAGGTTTGGGAGTCACTATTTGGACCTTGTTGAATGTGAGTACCTGTGAATACCTGTCCCCCAGGAGAGGGGCCCACAGCTGTTTTATGTGAGTTTGGAGCCCAGAGAGGGGACTGTATTGGAGATAGAGCTTGGAATCGGAGAACATGAATTGGAAGAGCTGGAGAGTGTGAGGCGAAGGGGAGAGTAGACTGAGAAATAAGAATCAGAAGGCTTCATCAGAATTCTGGGGCCCCTCTTGCTGGCCTATGTGCAAGCTTTTATCTTCCTGAGCCTCAGTTTCCTCATCTGTAAAATGGAACTGAGAAAGCCTAGTTCCCAGGTATTAAGCGTAAGGACAGATGAGGACAGGCTCTGCAAACCATGAAGCACAGGGTAGGTGCTCAGAGAGTGAGGGAATGTGAGCATGGCAGAAATGAGGCCAAAAGGGGTCTGAGACTTATGGCTCAAATAGGGTCAGGGACCATCCACAGAGAGGGAGATGCTGCTTCTAGTGCCTCACAAGTGGAACTGTAATGTGACCCTGGCGGGGATCATTGGTAGGGCTTAAGCCAGTGCAAGGAGCTTAATTAGTTTGGGTTCTGCTTCTGGCCACTACCAAAACAGCTACAGAGCCACCCTGTTGGCAACATTTAGAGTCTTAATTATTTTCTCCTAAAGACACAGCTGGGAAATAAATGATCACTGGCCAGCGGGTGTTGGCCAGATGGCCTCTCAGTCATATCTCCCAGCTTGCTTGTCATCAGCAGATGAAGAGATGAGTGTTGTTTGTTTGTGGAGTGCGATGGGGTCAGTCCAGAGCATGCTTCAGGCCTCTTAGGCCTTGGGCGTCTATCTGTCCATTGGGCAAATGAGAACAGGGGCTGGAGAGGTTTGGGATAGGCATCTGGTGGGTCAGAGACCCTCAAGTGACACCTGGCTGGTGCTCACGTGGCCCTTTAGGTGGGGGTGATCCCAGTTTGGCACACATGCATGCCATCGTACCCCAAACCCACCCATGTTGGCTGAGGATATTATCAGAGGGGTCCAGAGTGATCTGGGCACTTGTGTGTACATGTGTGTGCACATGTTTGTATGTATGCCAGAATACGTATGTGTATGTGTGTGGGTACACAAATGTTTGCAAGCACATGTGTGCCTGTGTTCATGCTTATGTGTGTGCATGTGTGCATGTGCGCATGAACAAAGGGAGAGCTGGAGGCCAGGTGAAGACATGGTAGACCTCAAAGGCCGTTCTGAGAGGTGTAAGTTTGAGTCTCCACTAACAAGGAGTAGACTGCCCAAAAAGTCAGTTGTTCCCTCTTCAAGATCCTTTCTGTTTCCTCAGGCTGAAGATGCTACCTCCACCCCTATTGCCTTGCAGGGCTACTCACACCACCCCTCCGAGGGTCCTCCTATTGAAAGTGGTCACCTACTGATCCCGACTACTTGCCTGCATGTGGGAGCTTGCTAGGGGCATCCCTTGGGTCCAGCCTCGCGCGTGGTCACTAGGCCTGAGTCAGGTTTCCACTCCAGACTCCCCCAGTAAAAACAGGTTTCTAATGAAGGACTCAGATACTGCAGGAGCATAGGCTCCGAAAAGAATTGCCAGATAAAGAACCCATCTGGTTATGGTATTGACCCAGAGTAATGCAGAATGGGCAGTGGAAGGAGTTCTCCTCACCAGCAGCCAAGTGAGGGCTGGGGCAGCTATATTTCAGCAGGTTGTTTCTCCACTGCCCTGCACCTCCCACATCATCCCTGCTGTCACACATGAAAAACACTGGCGGTGGTGAGCACTTTTCATTGACCAGTACTGCCTGATTAGGGGTCCTAGGGCTCCCACAGCATCCTTGCTCATAATTGAGGTAAATTCCCTGATTAGCACAGTGTCCCCTTCTATCTGCCTTTTGGCTTGGGGAATGGAGAGCCCAAATGGCTGCAGGACATTTTCAGCTTCCAGAGGTAGGAACCATAACTATAGGCAGGAACTCTAAGTAGGACCATAACTATAAGCACAGGGAATATTCCTCCCCTGTCAGCTTCCATAGAACCTAAGGTGGACTGGGAGGGGGAGCCAAAATTCTTAGGTGGGTGTCAGTGGGTAGTGAAGGGGCCATTCTCACTTCCTTCCCTGGTTCCCTGTGGATTCTGCATCAGGGAGATATGGCACCATATTCAGGTCTGGCTTGGGGTATAGATGATGTTTCCCGGGTTGGCATTCCAGCCTCAAAGAGTACTGCTGCCCTCCAGCTGGTGGAGACTTCCTCTACTCCTGCAAGCCAGTGATGGGCACATGAGAATCTACTGGCACACTCCTTTGCCACAAAATGTGCCCCTTGGGTAGTGTCGCATGGGACTTTATGTGGTGAACAGGTGGTCTGAGTCTGTGAGAGGCAGTGCTGCGAGTTTGATAGGGAGTGGAAGCAAAGATACATTTGGAATATGTGTCTATTTCAGTGAGGGCAAAACAGTTCCTCTTCATGGCTGTGGCTCAGTATCCTGCACCTGCCAACAAATAAATGGCCTGCTGATGCTCCCAAAATCATGCCATGCTGGGGGCGTGGCACTGCCCCCTGTTGTTGGCACGTTGGACACTCTGCAGCGGCAGTAGTCAGATCAGCCTTGGTGCAACAAAGCCCATGCTTTTGAGCGCATGCACAACCTCCGTCACTGCTGCCATGGCCATGTTATAAGTGGCCTTCACCCTTGTCACCACGGCCATATTATACATGGCCTTCAAAGAAACATGAGGTACTTAGGAAAGATACTGGCTGACAATCACAGGTGGGTTAACCTATCCACTTGATTATTGAGTGCTTCCTCCCAATGGATGCCCTTGGATGGGCATTCCATAGGATGCAGATGTTGTCAGCTCTGTGCCCATTTCAAGTGGTCAGCCCTTGTGACCCAAAGCATCTGACCCCTAGACTGCCCGTGTTTTCCCTCCAGCTCTGAGTCATTAGCTTACCAGTTAGTTATTGCCCAAGAACCCAGTCTCCATAGAAAGCACGTGACCAGGTGAGGTGTCTGAAATTCTGCCTTCAGGGAGGATTTCTCCTCACCATGTTCTTTGTGGGCCCCCTGAAGAGGAGCCTCTCGGGAGACTGCTATTCACTTCATCGTGGTCCTGACTTACTGTGGAACCCATGCACAAGATGGGCCTTTATCTCTCTGTTAACTGGTGGTGGGGCACTCCCTAGGAGCCCGAAGTGGGTTGGAACAGAGGCAGGGAAGCATGGGGCGCTGGCATGGTAGGGATCCCAACATCCAGCTTGTATGACATGCTGTGCTTTCTAGACCCGCTATTCTTAATGTTTCCATGTTAAGTGGGAAGGCTGTTTGCACATACTATTTTATGATTCATTGGTTCAGATTACAAGCAATTCCAGATGGACGTTAGGGGTCATTGGGAACACTTACCATCCCACGGTCAGGCACTCATGCTCCCCCAGGGCCTCCCAGTACACTTGTATTCAAGTGGAGAATCGTGTTTGCAGAAAAGGACATGGCTGTGCTGAGGACCTTGGCATCTGTGCTAAGGGGGGCTCTTTCCTGCTCCACCCTTGACTCACAACCACAGGTTACTCAGGATATGGGTTAGGAACCTCAACTCTGAATTTCTCCCCGTCCCTTGATACCCTCTCTATTGTTGTGCTCCTCAAACTGTCTGTGCGAAAGAGTCACTTAAAAAAATTTCCAATCCATTGCAGAATGGATTTACAATGCTGTAAAATACAATAAAAATCGCTTACAAAATCCAAAAAATGTTTGCCTCTTTTTCTCTTTTAATGGGTGGAGCATGATATAGCAACTTATCCCTCAATATAGAGATGACATCCAAGATCATTGGACCCTTAGACACTTCACTGACCTCCCAAGCATGGCGGAAATGTGTCTGACTGGGGCATCTCGCACATTTGCTGC
Organism: Scalopus aquaticus; assembly: GCA_004024925.1. Taxonomy (NCBI): domain Eukaryota; kingdom Metazoa; phylum Chordata; class Mammalia; order Eulipotyphla; family Talpidae; genus Scalopus; species Scalopus aquaticus. Next base: position 47,624 of record PVIJ01008935.1, on the reverse strand, counting down.
TCCCTGTCCTTCAGGCCCATATAACACAGTGTGGTCAGTGCGATGGGCCAGCATTTTTTTTTTTTTGTGGGAGCTCAAGGTGAAAGCAACACAGCCCCAGGACAGGGGAAGATGAATACATTGCATTTTCTTTATTGACTGGGATAAAAAAAAATTTTTTTGAGCCAATAGGAGGAAGACAGTTGCCATGAGCTGGACTTATTCATTCCAATAAAGATACCACTTATGGAACTGCAGATTTATCAGTGTCATTGCTGCAATGGAATTTGCAATAATTCATTGCTGTTCTCTACCACTCCCACCCCCATTAATGCGGAATGGGGAATGAAGTGAGGATTTGGGGAATGTGAACCAGCTGCATTTCTCACATCTTTGAGGGTGGTCAATCCCTGCACACCCTGAGGTGATACCAATTGGTTGTTAGTTTACTGTCTTGCTGGGACATGGGACTGTGCCACAGCTCCATGCTTTTCCCCATAATAACCTCAAGTCAGGGAATCCATGTGGGGATTTATCTGAGTTTAAATCTGTCTGCTCTTCCTCTGCTGGCTTGAGGAAATAATGATTGGGCCCCCTATGAAGAGGACCTAGTCATATTCCATCTCACATTTCCCCTCCATAAGTTTCCCTCTGATCACTTCAGATCTCTGACGATTAACATCAGTTCGGAGCCTGTGTCTTTTCCTAGAAGATCTAGGTATTTTTTTCCCTCCTGGTGTGATCACTCTGGCAAACGGCCATTGGGGAAGGCCCCAAAGCAAGATTAACGTATAACACTGGCCTTTCAGGATTTTTCCTCAAAGAGCATGACCTCCCCACTCATCCAAGTGCTATTGGTCTGAGAACTTGGTTAGAGGCCATGAATCCCTGCTGTGCCAATTGGAGTTACAATTCTGCCTGTGAATGTCACCTCAAAGTTCTGTCAATTTGCAATCATCCTAGGTTCTGTGGTCAGGTCACTCTGTGCCCTTGGTCATTGTACCTCTTGGTTATCATCTTTTTCAAAGATTTATTTATTTATGCATACAAGCTGGGGTACAGACCAGAGTCATGGGGTGGCGAGAGGGTTCACCAGAGACAGAGTGAGGAGCAGAACAGGCAGATCTACAGAAACACACTGCTGAGGGGAGCAGCGGGTGAGGCAGGAGAGGTCTGCCGCGCCATGTGGGAATCTCCCCAGCCGGGTGTTGAGCTCATGTCACTGCTGCTGACAGCTCCACAGCACAGCTCCTAACTGCTGTGCCACCGGGGAGGCCCTTGGTTATCATTATTGTTGATTACTTGCTGCATCTGTCCTCTGACTCTCCAGGGTCCCGTTATTCCCATTGAGAGTAGGAAACCCAGTTTCATTGCAACGTCCCTCCCTGTATTTCCAGCGCACAAAGCAGGCCAACACCTAGCTTTCCAAGGATGGGTGCAGGCCCACCAAGGCCTTTCTTAGCGCTTGACTGAAGCAAGTGGATTCCAAGCCTTTGCAAGGGTGGTGGTGGGAAGTGGCAGAGTAGGTTGCACTTCCTGTGTGACCAAATGCCCATCTTCCTAGTGTGCCAGGAGGTTCCAGCATCTCAGTCATGTTGCTTCAAGCCTTCCATTGGCCGATTGACAGCGTGATTCCCTTGTCCCCAGACAGCATGTTATACTCTAAGAACTAGAAGGTGCATCCAAGAATGAACAGGGGCTGCAGATCTTATACTCATGTTCTTGAACAAACACATTATTAGAATCTGTGTCTCCCAACACCACCCTTACCACCTGCCCCAGCACACTCCCTGGGCTCCATATAATCTTTCAGTGTTCAAGTTGTCCCCTCTGAGACCAGGCCCTGGACTTCTCTACATAGCTGTAGTGAGCTGTGACTCACTGTGGGTCTGACCTGGTACAGGCATGCCCAGGTGTAGATTGAGCAGCTGTTACATCTGGAAGGTTACTTCCCAAGCCCAAGGGTGACCTTTGTTGTCAGGAGAGGCCTGGGGTGTCTGAGGATTCAGAGTTCAGTCTTATTTGTGTCTGTCCAACTGTCCCTGTTTCTTGTCTCGGGCTTCCTCTCCCTCACGGTCTTACAGTGTCTGATACCAGCAGGGCTGAACATGTGCCACTGAGACCCCACTGAGACTCTACTATATCTGCCTTGCGTCTTAGAAGATGAAAACACCTTCAAAGCTGTTGTGGAACATCCTCTGTTGTCATTTTCAGATGGACATTCTCAACTCTGAATTTCTCCCTCTCCCTTGATGCCCTCTCTATTGTGGTACTTCTCAAACTCTCTGTGAGCAAGGGTCATTTAAAAAAATTTCCAATCTCTTGCAGACTGATAGTTATGTAAGATATAATAAAAACCACTTACAAAAGAAGAAAAATAATAAAAAGCAAGACTTAAGAAGTATTAGATTTGACATGCATAAGACTACTTTTTAATAAATAAAATTAGAACAAATACAGCATAGGAAAAATTAGTTAAAACACCCAAATTGTATATTGCATTGAAAACATACATACAGGTAATTAATACAAAGAATCATGCTTACATTAGTAATGTCTTGTCATTCTGCAACTGTAAATAAACAAAAAATCAGAAGTCTAATAATGATTTCCATTTCTGAATTCTTTAAAGGACTTGCTTCTTGCTTTGTTAATTTATTTAATCTGGATTGAATTGACACAATGCTGTCTGCAAGAAATTAAAATATCTAGGGTTTTCCTATTCTTCACATTTTAATAGTAGAAATATCACTATTTTTTATTTTAATAGTAGAGATATCTAAGGAATTCACACAGAGGTATGCTGACAGAATGAATGCAGATATTTTCAAGTGAACAAATTCAGGATAGTCATATTAAATTTTTGTCTAAAATGGAGTAGGTGATTCCATATTTTAAAAGCTCATCCCCAACTCTTTATTAGTTCAAAGTTGTCCCAACAATTTATTCTATAAGTCATAAACTTAAATTATCTTTCCAAGAAGTAGTGGATTCTGTATTTTGAGCACTTTTGGATTAAAGATTAACCTTAAAACCACACATTGGTTTACAGTCCAACTGCACTTGTCAAGGACACTCTTGGACTCACCAGTGCCTGCTCTGCCCTGTGCAGTTAGAACACCGGCCACCTCCTGGGATGTGCTTGGAGGCCACAGCTAAATGCTGCAAAAGTTCCCAAACACCCTCAACTTCTGAACTTATCTCTTCTCTGGCCAGCAACAAGCAGTCAATGGACAGGGGTCATATTTTGACAAATGATGCTCTGGGGTTATTGCTATGCCCTGGGGGTGGTTGCTATAGCAACCGACTGTCGCAGTCACTTGATGCTCCAGTGCCTTGCTCTCTACCTGCACTTACCTCATGCCATCGCTGCCCATCCTTGGGGAATCACAATGCCACTGCCTGCCAGCTATCCCTTTTCCTGTTCCCCTGTGACAGGGAGGTATGACCTGTGAGTTCTTCAAATGTGTGAAAAAGCAGATTCCAGAGACCACTTGGAGACTGTGTTTCCTGAGGCTCATTCAAACAGGGCAAGTTGAAGATAGCTTAATAAATGGCTCTATCAAGGTGTGGGGAGGGTGTAGGAGGAAAGTCCAGAGAGTGTTTCTCCCTGGGGTGCTGCTGCCACCCTCTGCCTGCAGGGGCTGGAGCAGTGTGCATTATATGGTGACGGCTCCACGGGTGAACAGGTGGTGGGTAACCTATGGGGAACACACAGTAATGTAAAAGATATGAAAAACAAAAATAAACAAAATATTTATTTAAAAAAAATAAAGAGAATACACAATAAAAAAAAAAAGAAACTGGAGAAGGCAGGAGATGTGGAGAGGCTGCCAAGTGGAAACAGGACCTCGGGCAAAGACACACAGCCAAGCCAGGAGATCCTGCTAGGAGGGAATTTTGAATAAACGAAATTTAAACTGGAGGGAGGAAACACCCTGATCTCTGGTTCCCCACTGAGGAGGGCCTACTGATTTAAGATTTACCAGAGAGCTCAGGTTCCTAGGGCACAAAACTGGGACCAAAGCCACCAGTGCATCCAAGTCCGTGGTAGGAGATTTGGGTGTTCTGCAACTTATCTTTGAGCCTGCTGAGTATTTCAGTCATGCACGATGCCATTCCTGTACATGCACCCTGCAGCCCAGCCAGCCATAGGGAACCTCTCCAGCATGCAATATCCTTTTATTTATGGCTCTGTTTCTTAAAAAAAACTCAGGTCAGAGTCATATGAGCAGATGGTTTAAAAACTATACTGAGGGGCTGCCCTGGTGGCGCAGGGGTTAAGTTTCAGCACTATGAAGCTATCGCCAGCCGCTGTAGCCTAAGTTCAATCCCTGGTCAAGGAGTTGACCCACATGGCGCAATAGAGCTCTCCTGTTTCGCCCACTGCTCCCCTCAGCAGTGTGTTTCGGTCAATCTGCCTGTTCTGTTCCCCACTCTGTCTCTGGTGAGTCCTCTCATCCCCCCATATATCTGTTCCACACCCCAGTTCTTGCATGCATAAATAAATAAAAATAAGTCTTAAAAAATAAAAACTATGCTGAGCAAATCCAGTCTGTAACTAAATATTTGTGAATTTCACTCCACATCTCAACTTATTAAAATAGCAATAAAACTGGACTTTTCCCAAGATGTCCTTCATTCAAGGGTGAAGCACACATCAGTTTAAACCACTCATTCCCAGTGGTCCCCTCTATGAGAAGGCCCAGGTTCCAGACTACTTCTGGGCCCCCTTTCCCATAATCTCCTTATTGTAATTGTTTCACCCCTTCCAAACCCACTGAGTCTAATGTAGAAACCAACACCACCCAAGCTGGCTGGACCAGCCAGGACTTGGACAGAACTGGCCAGAACTATGCTTGACCTGGTGTGGGTCAAGCAAGGTGGGGCCATGCTAACCTCCTGGATGGAGGAATAAGGATTGCCACTGTGGGAGAAGCTCTTTCTGATACTAAATGCCTTTGGTCTCCATCTTATTTTAGCACTTATTCATATTTTTATATACAAACAGGGCATCACAAGTTTGGGGCTTGGTTAGCAGTGGTGCATGTCTTAGAATTTAGTAACAGTTTGGTTTTCCTTGAATTTATTTTCATGATTACTTTCTATTTATGGAAAATGAATCTGAAGTAGGGTTATATGGATACTAAAGCCTTCCAAGGACAGTGTCCAAAAGAATACAGGTCACTTTCTGTGGGTTCTTCTTCCTTGTACACAATTGCCACTCAGTTTCAGAGAACAACAATAATGGGGTTTATTTAACAGACGTGAAAGAAAGAGTTACTAAAGCCACAAGTGGCTGGCAATCTCACCCTGGATAGTGTCCACAGTGTTCAGAAGCCCAACCTAAAGGCCACTCATCCAAGATGGTGCCTTCCCCCCAATGAGGGCCCGGAGTGTGTGGCAGCCAGAGGCACCCACAGGTGGGGCCGCTGAGGTAGCTGCTGCAGCAGCCCTCAGGAACAGTCTGAAGGTCTGGAAGAACAGCGTCGAACACTGGAACAGACAACAACAAAGGCAGCAGCACCGGGATGTGAAGGGGAGGGGTGACCTGACCAGCAGCTCTCTGTGGGTATTTGACCCACACCAACAGCAGCTCTGTGAGACACAGAGAGCCTGGTGCTCTCTCCAGGTATTTAGAGACAAGACTGGAGGCAGATTAAGCCAGTTACCTGCAAAAATTCTCTTCTTATCTCTTCAGCTAGAAGCCTGCTTCTTCCTTCTTCTTGAAGCCACGGACCAAGTACGACAACTCTAGACTTCCCTTCCCCAAGTAGGAGGCTGTAAAAAGCCAGCCTTGCCCTGTAGTGTAAACGACAGGGCTCCGATAAAAAATCTAATTTTATATTTAACTTAGTGATCTAATATCACATTTAAAATTACACTTGTTTAAATTAAAACAAGGAGAAACATTTTTTTAAAAAGACCGCAAGTGGTGAGTAAACATGGCAAACCCTTTATATGGGCAAGCTAATAAACTGGGAGTCACTGATGACTGTCTCAGAGTGAACCTCTCTCCACTTTCATCCTGACCTATTCCAGTGGTGTATTCATTTCCTGCAGTTGCCACAACAAATCAGCATGTATGGGTGACTTAAAGCTATATATAGTCTCCCACAGACCTGGAGACCAGAAATCCACTATCAGTTTCACTGGGTCAACATAGAGTTGTTGGCAGGGTAACTCTCTCTCCAAAGGTCAAGAGGAGGGGCCTTTCAGGCCTCTCCCTGCTCCTGCTGATCCAGCATCCCCTGGCTTGTGGCAGCATCACTTCCAACTCTCCTTCATCCTCACAGGAGCTTTTCCTCTGAGTCTATGTCCTCTGTGTCTCTTACAAGGGGACTTGCCATTGGGTTTAGGGCCCACCTGGATAATCCAGGATGAGCCCATCTTGAGATCCTTGGTAAATTATAGCAGCAGACTCTTCTCCCAAATCAGGTTACATCCACAGGTTCTGGGATGTAGGTGTGTCTCTGGGGGAAACCCGGTTGCCCCTTCTTTGATCAGAGCTACTGTCTCAAATCCCCCTCCCTCTACTCACACTCTCCCTCTTGGTTTCTTTACTCCAGTCACAGAATTTCCAGCCCTCTGGATGTTTTCGGAATGTGCTACACTTGTGTCTATGTATGTTGTTGGCTCTGCCTAGAGCTGTCTCTCCCCCGACCCCAGAATCCTCAGACTCCTGTCACCTATCTGCTGCCCTGTCACCTTCTCAATGAAACTCCCTTAACATCATGCTCAATGGGGCCTCCCTGGTGGCGCAGCGCTTCGCTGTGGAGCTGTCAGCAGCGCGCGATGCAAGATCGACGCCCAGCCGGGGAGAATCCCACATGGTGCGGCAGACCTCTCCTGCCTCGCCCGCTGCTCCCCTCAGCAGTGTATTTCTGATCTGCCTGTTCTGCTCCCCACTCTGTCTCTGGTGAACCCTCTCGCCGCCCCACGCCTCTGGCCTGTACCCCAGCTTGTATGTATAAATAAATAAATCTTAAAAAAAAAAATCATGCTCAATGACACTGCACCATACCCATGTCCCCATCTCCCTCCTGTCCTCCCAGCTGCAGCTCTCTCTAGAGCTCTCCTTAACATAGGCCCTTCATTTGTTTCCCTCACAAGAACATCAGTTCCGTGAGGGAAGGAACTGTTGTCTGTTTTATACACTGCTGTGGCCCTAGATTCTCCAACAGTGCCTGACACCTAGTTGCTGCTCAAAGAACATGCTCACTGAGGACTGTGGGGTTAGGGTGGTGGGAGGGCAGGAGGCCCTAAAGTCCACCCAAAGCTGTAGGGGTAGAAGCCCACAGAGCAGGCCTGTGGCACCTGGTTGGCTGCCAAGTCTGACCGGCCTGCCAACCAGGCTCTCTGTCCAGCTTTTCCTCAAGATTAGATCTGACTTTTTTATTTTTCATTCTACAATGGAGAAAAGGGAGATTCTGTCAGTTTACATACTAAGATACTTTTTAATTATTTTCCTGTGCTCCATTTTAGGCAAGTCTCCAAATAACCAAATCAGGGGCACATCTTTTAAAATAACTTTTTTGTTTTGCATTTATTTTTCATGAAAGCTTGATTCACTGCAATCCATTAAAGAAGAAACAGCAAAGGCAAAATCCACCAAGGACTTTAAAAGGCCTTTTTCAGAGTGAATGTCAGTGAGCAGCAAGGGAGGCAGCTCAGAGAGCCCTGGATCCGTCCTGGTGACGTGTGCAAAGCCTCCTGCCCCAGACACCTGACACCGAGCCTTGCCAAAAATTCAAAGATGAACACAGAGACTGGTCTGAAACTTGGAACCACGAGTCCCTGAGCTGGAAAAGGCCCAGTGTCTGAGACTGCTATGTGCTTTCTTTCCAGTTGCGCCCCTGACTAGGCCAAGCCCCACCCCTCTGGGACCAGGAGCCCAACATCTTATCGTCACTCTTCTGGAGGAAGAAGAGAAACTATGTTCAGCCAGGTTTGCCTATCTGGTCCTTTCACCTCCAAGTCTGCATCCCATGCTTGTGAACCCGAATGGAAAGGCGCTGGGAAAGGTTCCCAGTGGGCGGGAAGAATGGGAAAAAGGTGCTGCCAAGAATGTGCTGCAGAAATCAGCCAGCATCCCGGGGGCGGGCTTGGGGCTTCCTGTCCGCTCTACAGCCAGGCAGGCGGCCTCACCCCAGCTCCCCCAGGCTCCCAGAGGAGGGTCTGCAAGAACACACTTGCAACGGTGCCCCTCCCCACGCTTCCCAGGACTAGGGAATTTGAGGCCAGGTCCCTTGTAGCTGGAGTCCCAGGCTTGGGACCTTGCACGGGTGATCTCCTTTCTGAGTTATGGCTTCCCATCTGAAAATGGGTTAACCGTACCCCAGGTGGTGGTGCCAATTCAGTGAGCCCTGGGAACAAAGGCCTAAGGCCCTTCGGCAAGATCAGAGTCTTGCTCCTGCTCCAACCTTGCACACTCCCTTTAACACATGTTCAGTTTAGTAACCAGAATCTTTGGATTTCTTGGCAAAAGAGTACCAGGGCAATAGGAGGGTCCAAGATGTGCTGTGCCCAGGCACCAGGGTTGGGTTTCAGGCTTTCTTCCGACATCCTTATTGGGCCCCACCCCTGCAGTCACCTCTCCACTTCATCCACTTGGTGCGCTGCCTCCCCAAGCTCCTCAGTATTGAAAAGGCAAGAGGATGCTCTCAGGAAGGCCAGCAGAGCCCTTCTCTGCCCCAGTCAAGTCCCCCTGGGGAAGTTCCTTATACCTCTGAGCCCGGGTTGCCCTCTGTGAGGGGAGGATGGCTGTGCTCACCTCCCAGAGCTATAGCCAGGGTAGCCTGCGGCCACTCTCATTACTGTCCAATCTTTTGGAATCTGACTCAGGCTTCTTCTCCTTTGCAAATCTGTATGTCCTGTCATACCCCCTCCTGATCCTTCCTAGTCCAGGACAGGGGATCCTTTCATGCCCCCTAAACTCTGTTTGCTTTCCTGGCTGGTGAAGACAGGAGGGCCCCATTGTCTGTAATGACTTTCGTATGCAGCCTGGAGCACAGCTGGAGCACAGCTGAGCAGCCTGACCCAGCAGGGCGGCAGGAGCAGGGCTGGCAGGGGTAGGGCCTGGAGGAGAGGAGAGACAGGTCATTTGGGAGTGAAGAGAAGCTACAGGAAGGGCCAAGTGGTCAGGACACAGCCTCTGGTGAGAAGGATCCAGATGAGTCTGCCCCAGGCCCACCCAGGACCCCTCCCCTGCTGATGCTGCCTGTTGTTTCATATGATCTCAGCAGCGCCCTGCCCTGCCCATCCTGCAGCCAGCCTCTGCTGCTTGTTCCTGCATCCCGACTTTTCAGGCTGTGGCCTTTGCAAAGAGCACTCTTCTCACTCCTCCTTCAAGGTCTAGTATGGAAAATATTCTGTATCCACCGTGGCCATCAGGGCCACAGGTCCTGCTCCCTCACAGCAACTTCCACTGCCTTCTCTCTCCTTCTAAGGACCAGTTTTGGCCCAGGTTGTAGCCTTTGGGAGATGGGAGAGCTTGTAAGTGGGACACCAATCCCTCCAGTGTTGATCCTCCCCATCTATACTGTAGGACTCCAGTGTCCCCAAGGCCTTCCCCCCTCCACTGCCTTCAGACTCCTGCTCCAAGTAAAACTAGGGAGTAGGACTGAGCACCTGGGCTCTGAAGTAAGAGAGGGGCCAGGAGCTGACAACCTTTAATCGCCTCTGTTTGTGAGTTCAGTCCTCTTTGACCATAGGAGGTAAAATTGTTCCCCAAAGAAAAGCCAAGATGACTTTCATTCCAAGGAAGGTGCTATTAAGATGATTTGTTGAGCTACCAGAGCCAGTGCAATATGATTTGTTTACTGAGATTCCTTGGCATGTAACCCTTATTCTCCCTTACTCTCTTTATTGGGAACTCTAGAAGAAGCCTGGGGGAGGGGGCGAGGTTATGACTGTAGAAATGTCATAACTCTTATTAACATGACAGAAGAACCTTCTGGGAACTGGGGCAACCAGGAGGATGTTGTCACCATGGGAGGAAGAGCAGAGAGAAGAGTTGGATTCTTGGTGATATTGCCTAAGCAGCTAGAGCAAGCTTCATCTGAAGTCCATACCTAGACTTTTCAAGTACATGACCCAATACATTCTCTTTGCCTTTTCATTCAGTTTGATATGATTTTATGCCACATGCACCCTAAAGGTTCCTAACTGAGAGAATTTTGCTCTTCTGAACCAGGAGACAAATGTGGGCCATAGCATGAAATGGGGTATGCAGAGAACTATTGCAGGTGAAGCAGAAGTGGAGGGCAGGACCAGCACTGCTGGGAAACATGAGACAGGGAAGATGAAGACAGGGGAAGGGTATGTCTCTGTAAGAGAGCAGACTGGGCCAAACTGCCAGCCAATAGTGTTTGTGGGGCATCTGGGTGTGAGAGAAGATATAGAAGCCCCCAAGCTCTTAGTCTTTCTGGAAAGGGTATCCAGGGGTTTCAAACACCAAACATGAAGGTATAGAACTTGAAGAGCTCACATAAAGTGCCCCTGTTCTGGTACGTGTTGAGCTTCCTGGGTCCAGTGGCTCTGACTAGTGATGGACAGTGTTGTCCTGGCACCTCATGCAGAGACTCTGACTTTGGTTAACTGCTCCCTTCGTGGGAACAATTTTTGAAATGAGGCCACACTTTTCAGGAGGGAGGTGCTCACTGGTCTTGGCTGGGGGTTTGGCTGGCAAGGGTATGAGCACAGAAGAGTTGGCTATTGATAGATTTGAGGACATTTGGTGGTCTTTCGGTGTCAAGAAGGCTAGTTTTTGGGTGTTGTGGGCAACCTCCTAAAGATGACCCAGTGCCTTGGATAGACTGGCAGTGCCCAGAAGAGCATGGCTGTTAATGTAATGGGAATTATATTCTGGAAATGAGAGGTGCAAATAAGACAAAAAGCATTTCTGTCTCATCTTAATGTAGTCTGGATCAAAGAACTATGGTGGGGGTGGATGTGGCTCTGTTGTATTACCAAGACCCAGGTTTCTTCCGCCTTCCTGCTCCACCATTCTTGACAGGTAGCACTGGTCCTCAAGGTCGCAAACTGACTGCTGGGCCTTTAGCCATCATGCCTACTGTCTCGAAAGAAAGAAGAAGGAGAAAGTGTAGGGAACAGAAATATGAAAAGGCAGGCTTTCTCAAAAGACCCACACAGACTTCCATCTACACCTCATTGGCCACTTCCATCTATAAATGAGGCTAGGAACTGTAGCTTGTCACCTGAGCACACTGGCATTTAAAGTCAGTGAGTCTCTCTCCCAAGTATGTGCTCTAACCGCTATACTTGAAGGCCTTCCAAAGGCAATAGTGTATAATTAAAATTTAATACTTTCATTTGATTTTACTTTATTTTAATTATTATGCTTGGTTTATAGCAAGTAGATAGAAAATTAAAACCAGTTATATATGTTACTTATAATGTATACATACATATAATAAGTACATATACATGATTTATATATATTTATATATAAATGATACATGGTATATACAAAAATGCTGTTGTGTACATGTTCTCTGATATTGAATAACTTTTTGAAATAAGCCTTATTTGGTTATTATATATTATATATATGCACATATAAAGCTATATATTATGAAATACATATACCTTATATATGTAGTGACCAAATAATGCTTAGTTCAAAAATGAAAAGTTATTCAGAGAACATTAACATATTTACACAAGGGATAAAAATCATGTGGCTATGTCAAGACATACAAGAAGACATTTCATATAATTTAGCAATCATTCATAATTAAAATTACAAATAAAATAAAAAGAGAAAATGTTGACTAAGACATTTATTAAAATCAACAGCAAATATCATAGTAATTATTGATAGGTTGAAATCACTCTTATTGAAATTGCCAGCAAAAAGTATATATCTGCCATCACCATTAAGTTCAAGACTATCTTAAAAGCCTTAACTTAAAAAAAATAGTACCAGAAAATAGTTGGTTAATTTGTTATACTTGGGGGTGAGAAAAGACAAAGTTATCTTTACTTGTAAACAAAAATTATTTTATTTTAGATGGTCAAAATATTTTTGGAAACAGATGATTAGGATTGATAAGATAATTTAAGGTGGCTAAAAGAATGAGATATAAATAATATCTGTTTTTCCTAAAACACCTAGAAATGAAAACCAAAAAATAAATTCACAATAACTATAAAGTCTTAAAAATAATTTTAAAAAGAAAGATACAGAACCTATATGAGAAAACCTATGAAACTGAATGGAAATACCCAAAATAAAAGTTTAACAAATAGAAAGTATTTACATTTTTGGTAGGGAAAACAGAATACCTCAAAAATGTCACTTTTCTCAGATTAGAATATAAATTTAATACAGTTTGACTTTTGGGGGTGGGTGGAAGGGGAAAGAGATGAGAGGGGAGATAGGGAGTTGGACAAATGATTTAAAAATTTACAGCAAGAGTTAAGTACACCAGGAAATAAATAAAATGACTGGGGAGAACTGATCTATGGTTGTTAAATCTTATTTTAAAGTCACTTTAACTAAAACAGCTCCCCACTCTGTCTCTGGTGAACCCTCTCGCTGCCCCACGCCTCTGCCTGTACCCCAGCTTGGATGCATAAATAAATAAATATTTTTTAAAAAAAAATTACATTCTAGGTGGACATATATTCTGGGCAGACTCCACTTAACACACTGTAGAACTGTAGCTGTCATGTCAGTCACAGTGGTTGCCACACAGAATTCTTCCTTCCTATGCAAAAACATATCTGAAGTTTCCTTTTCAGGAAGGGAGGAGTGTATGGTATTTGGTAAAAGGATCAGGTTAGCCCCCAGATCCAAGGAAAATTGTGTTTGGGGAGATTGCAGTGTTGAATAGGTCAGACTGAGTTCTTTCAAAATTTGGATTGAAAATCTGTACATGATGGCTGAGAGAGAGAACAAATAAGAGTTGCCACTAGAAGGAGGCCAAAGTGATATAAAAAAAATACTGTGTACACATTAGCATCAAAATTTTTAATGGGAGGGACTCCCTGGTGGCACAATGGGTTAAGTTTCAGCACTATGAAGCTATCCACAGCCACTGCAGCATGAGTCTGATCTCCGGTCGGGGAGCTTCCCACATGGCACAGCAGACCTCTCCTGACTCGCCCACTGCTCCCCTCAGCAGTGTATTTCAGTAGATCTGCCTGTTCTTCTCCCCACTCTGTCTCTGGTGAATATGCTCACCCTCCCCCACACTTCTGGCCTGTACCCCAGCTCTTGTATGCATAAAATAAATCTTTTAAAAAATTTTAATGGGAGATGTACAATATCTCAACACTAATAACTATAAAAAAATTGCTGGGGAAAATAAAGATCTAAAAAATAATGAGAGGATTACCATGTTCATGGACTGTGATATCAATTCTCTTTAAATTAAATCTACAGGTCTAATGTTACTCATATAAAACTTTTGGCAAGCTTTTACTGTAGAATCCAACAAGTGGATTCTAAAATTTATATAGAAATATAAAGAGTTAAGATAAACTTGAAGAAGGGCATAGCTAGATGATTTACACCAAGTAATATTAACATCCCCATAAAGCTACAGTAATGAAGACACTGTGATATCAATCTAAGGACAGACACATGGACCAATGGAAAGAATACAGAGTCCAAAAATAGGTTTACACATATTTAGTCATGTGAGTCAAACAAAGACCTCAGTGCAATTCAATGGGAAAATGAAGATCTTTTTGATAAATGGAGCTATATGAACTAAAATCAATATCAAGCAATGAATGTTAATCCCTTCCTTACACTATATGAAAAATATTTTTACATGAGTTATAGACTTTAATGTAAAAGATAAAACAATCACATTTCTGGAAGAAATGTGTGTGTGTGTGTGTGTGTGTGTGTGTGTTATATGTGTGTATATGCATATTTCCATTTGGCCAAAAAGTGCTTTACCTTTGTGAATGTGAATACCTTTAGATAGGGCAAGTACTCGCTAGTTAGTGAAGCTGGCATCTCTCTATTTTCTGGTCCTTGAGGGCAGTTTGCCTCAGAGGTTGGTTGTTGGGGGTTGGAGTGGAATTGGAGCTTCTTCTTGTTCTCAAAAGGGAAACTCCTGGGACTTCCTGCTTCATCTCTTCCCTCAACCACGCCTGAGGTATGTGGACTCAGTGCCCTCCCTCCCTCTCAGGCCTTCAGTCTGGTCTTTAGTACCTCTTACCAGGGGCCCCATCTCTGAGCCCTGTGAAGATAGAAAAAGCAGGGTCGGCCATACCTTCTGTCTGTCCCTATAGTCATACACTTCTAGGAGTTCTTGTCTGGGATCCTGACTCTGTCTGCTCAGTGCTCCCCATAGAGAAGCCAGCTACTTCTGGGCTGGGGCACCTCAGAGCCCATGAACCATGCAGGTTCCAGCAACAGCTGCTGGGAGGGAGTTCTGATGAGGCCCCCCATGCTTCCCCGATGTTCATTATCCAAATTGCAGACAAACAACTCTGACCCCATCAACCCTGCTGAAATGGGCTAGGAGTGACAGTGTATGATGCCAGAGAATAAGTCAGAGTCTGGCTGAGAAGCGAAGTCTGTATCTCCGTGTGGCCCAAAGGGGAGGAAATGACGGGTGCTGTATCAGAGCCTCATAAACAAGCATGACTTCACACTTGTCCTGCACACACCCCTCTGAGGTCATGCAGGCCCCTCCTGTCCCCTGGGCTCACTACACACAGGCCCTGACACCACAGGACTGAGCATTCTGGGGGAGCGCCTGTGGCTTATGCAAGGACCACAGGCACATGGGCCCCTTGGGGAGGACATGCTGACCCAACCCTATGAACCACGGAAGTGTCCCTGACACCCTTCTGTGTCAGGTCTTGGTCTGGGCACTGGGGACAAGGGAGATGGTCCTTGTACCTGCGATCTCAGCACCTGGTGGGGAACATGACCATGTGACTCACCCATTATAATAAAGAATGTCTGGCTATAGTATAGGGGACAATGTTCAAGGACATTCAGAAAATACAGGCTTCTGCCCATGGGTCGGAGAAAGCTTCTGGGAGGAGGAAATTTTTCAACCGTATCTTGAAGGAGCTTGCCAAAGGAAGAGAGGAAAAAGGACTCCCCACAGGGAGGCTGACTGTCCAGATAAGGAAGACCAAGGAGAGGGGCCTGGGGACTGCTGACCATCTGCCTCTGGTTTCCTGCATTCCTCCTCCCTGAGGGCCCCCATGAACCATGTGGATTCAGTGCAGCCAGGCACTGTGGTTTCTAGCCTCCATCCCAATCCCCACATGCCCTAGAACAAGGAAAACATGTGGGCATGACAGGTGTGGCCTACTTGAACATTTCCTCTTTGGGGGACATGCCCCTTCTGCCCCATGCAGGTCTCTGAGGCCCAATGGTCCTGACAGTTAGAAAGGCCTCCTCCTACAGCATGCCTGCCCATGTGAGTTCTCACCCAAAATACCCAGAAGCTCAGATCTGCAGAGCTCCCCCAGTCATTCCATCCCAAGTCTGTAATTTCTAAGTGCTCTCAACCTGGCTACACACTCTCATCCAGGTAGCAGGCAAACATCTCCCTGGTAGCCTGGGCTCAGGCCCTGCTGTGATTTCAGGTTCCTCACCTGGACTTGAAGGAGGAGATTGATAACAAGCACTGCAGTCTCCACTCTGGGCCTCTGTACTCATTTGTGTCCCTACCCCCATCATTCTGCTCATGAGCACACTGGCTGGCAGAGAAGATGACTGCCCATGTACAAGGCTGGGGACAACCTCTGCTCAGGGCTATAGCTGGGACTTGGTGCAGCTGGAGACAGAGCCTATCACCCAGCCTGGGCCTCAATGGTTTGGCCCAGCCTGCTTGGTACTCTTGGGCAGTATCACCTGGTGGCTTGGGCTTTGGAATCAGCAGGCCCAGACATAACGACTACTGGAGAAACAAGTGGCCAACCGGGGAGGGGAAGTAGGCCCTTGTCTGAAGGGGTAGCTGCTACCCGACTACAGTCACATGTGGTCAGGTCACGGTTCCCTTCCATCTTTAAAGAAAGCTAGAAATTCTGATTTTAGGCAAGCATCTTTTGATGGTAAAATTCTGGCAACCAGTTTGAAATGTTAAGATGCTCTGTGTGTGGCAGGTGACTTTTGCACGCCGAGTCATGTGGTCCTTTGCTGGTTTTTGAATGAGGGGATTGAAGCCTAGAGAACTGCAACATCTGTGCACAGAGGTAGGAAGCTGTCAGGAAAATGGAGTTACTTGGGCTTTTTGTAACCCTCCTGCCACTGGCCTCTACAGCTGGCCCCTGTGATCTTTGCATTCCTCTTGGGTTGTGATATCTGCATGGACGCCCAGGGATGAGAGGCCCAGAGAACACGGGGTGTGCCCATATGTAAATACAGACACCTGGCACGGGGGCCTAGAATGAGGGATAAAAGGGGCTCCTTGGCTCTGGCATGCAAGGCAGCATCACTTCGAGGCAAGGCTAGATGAAGCCGAGATTGCAAAAGGGAGACCAAGAGAAAACACTAGAGAGAAGTGAGAGTGTGGATATTGTGGGGGGCAGGACGGCTGAAGGGCTGGGGGGGGGGGCTCTCCCGTTCCCCTCCCACCCCACCTCTCTCATGCCTGCCTACCTGCCCACCCTGGCCTGCATGCTTACCTCCTACAAGTGACTTAAATCAGCAGGATTTGATACAGAGGGGTACGAACCCTCTGAAGGCCTCAGGAGGGACTGAGGGGCGGTGGGCCGCAAGCATGTGGTCGTCGGTGGCTGGCCTCCTCTCTCTGTGGCACCTTCCCACGAATGGCCAGAGGTAGACAGATCCCTGGTGCAAGTGGAGAGGACTCTGTACACAGTGGGGAAGGCCCTGGACAGACACGGTGTCTGCTTGGAGGCAGGGCTGTGGGATGAGTCTTCCCACACAGCTCTGCGTGGGGGGTTCAAAGACATTGCTGGGGGTGCCAAGGGAGCACAGGTGGTGACCAAAATGCAGGAGCTGTGGGAAGAGCTAAAGATGCTGTAGGAGATAGGAAGTGGCAGGATCCAGGAGGTGCAGGACAAACTGATACTGCAATATACCTGAGAGCTTGTCTGGAGGAGGAGATGGCCTTCAAGGAGCAGCCCACTACCCCTGAGGCATCAGCCTCATCAGGGGGAAAAGGAGCTCACCCAGTGGTGACACAAAGGTAAAACTGATGGACTTGGACGAACAATTCTGCCAGAAATTTGGCAGATTGGCTGCTATACCTATGGGACCTGGGGCTGAATGGGATCATTTGCACACCTCAAGAAATGAAAATCAAGGGGTGGCTGGTGGGCCTCGGTGGCCTCGAGCAACCTTGTATGCTTCTCAGCACTCCCAGGGCCACGGTGGGTGGCTGTGCTCAAGCAGCCAGGGAGCTGCGATGGACAAAGCCCAGCATGGTGATGGCCTCTGTGGGCAGGATGGAGGTGGGCAGGGGCAGAAAAGAGAGCAGCCCAAGGCTGGCTGAGGGGAAGCTCTTGTCAGGTACTGGGAGATATATCAAAAGGCCAACTTAGATAAGGCCAAAAGCTGGTGGTAAGGTCAGGAAGTCCTGAGAGGTTGTTAAGCAATGGAAAAGGATTCTAACAAAGGTAAGCAAGACTTTTAAAGTCACAGCTTTTTGTGTGTGTGTGTATATATATATATATATATATATACTTTAAATTATTGTGTATTCCCCGGAGGTTTCGCACCGCCAATTCATCCGTGAACCAACACCATAATCTCTTGTGCTCTTTTCTACCCCCATTTTGGGTCCTTGCCCTCCCTCTCCCTCTCAGAATGTTTCTTATTTATGGTTCCCTGCTAGTTTTTGTTTTTGTTTTGTTTTTTTGTTTTCTCCTCCTAATCTCTTATTTAGTTCCCCTATATTCTTCCTATAAGTGAAACCATTCGATATTTTTCCCACCTTAAAGTCACAGTCTTTTAAAGTTACTCACACCCAAATATGGGTGGATCTAGTGAGAGCAGGTGTAGTTTTGTGACAAAATAGATACAAGGCCCAATGCGTACTTGCCAAAGTTATGGAGACAATTGCAAGAGGACACAGGTTCTCTCCCATGAGAGAAGGGGCTGCGGTGAAAGAGAAAACCAGGCATGTGCCCTGAGACTTGAGGACCATTTGCTGCTGACCCTGGCCCATGGGGGGGCACTGTTCACTTTTGAATAGAGTGAAGGCCAAGGAATTCATCCCTAGAGGGTGGGCAGGGACCAGAGGCCACATATGGAGCTTGTTTTCCATGGGTCCCCAACCCATGTGCAAAGCGTTTGGCCTTTATTTTCAGTTGCAGTTTGTATTGCTTGTATGGATCATGGGTACAGTGTTCCACACTCACCAAGGGAAATTAGAGGAAGGATGATGCATAGATTTAAGAATAGATGGAAGAATGATGGCAATAAAGACCCTGAGGCGGTTGATTGTGGGAAAATGGAGTTACTCAGGCTTTTTTCCACCCTGCTGTCTGCCCCCTATGGCCAGCTATGATCTTGATTTCTCCTGTGTTGTGTTACCCGCACAGATGCCCTGGGCCAAGCGACATGGGCATGGGGCACATGCACCTATGATTACGGACACCCGAGCACAGAGAGCCCGGAAGGTGAGCATATGTAAATGCAGGCACCTGGGCCTAGAAGCCGGGAATAAAAGGAACTCTTCAGCTCTGCTGTGCGAGGTGGTATCACTCCAAGGAGGTGAGATGGGAGGGGCAGGGGGAGCTCCCTCTCCCTCCCTGTCTGGCCCACTCTGAACCTGGTTGCCTCCACGAAGGCAGATATGGGGGATCCAAATCTGTGCATTTTCCACCCACCCCCCACCTCTTGACCCCCACCTCAACTCACTGAAGGTTTGATGGTGGCCACAACCATGGTTGTTAGCACCGCAGCTGCCCCTGTTTGGTATGTGATGAAGAGGACCTTGTGCGAGTCCTGTCCCCGATAGACACCTGGGATGGGCTTCCAAAGCTCAGGCCTGGACCTCAGCCTGCAGACCTGCCAGCTGACTCCTCTCCTGGATGGAGGATGACTCACTGCCTGGGGCCAGGCTTCTTGGCACCCAGATACCATACACACAGGCGGAGGCTGAGCCCCCAGCCTGCCCTGTGAGTCCGATTAGTTATTGGAGAGCCAGTGATAATAACAGACTGCACCTCTCTCCAGAAGACTGCCATCAACACCTTTCCAGGCCTTTCCCATCTGCTGCTCCCAGCACAGCAGGAAGAGTCCCGGAGGCTCAAAGACCAGGGTGCCCCAATGCTGGGAGGTGCATCCCTTGGAGTGAAGGTACAACTGCTACCTCCACCAGAGTGATCTTTTGTCTTCTACTGGAATCAGATGAGCCATTCCCCCTCCAATCATTGTCACTGAAATCTCATTATGTATCACTCACATAAACCAGCTGTAAGGAAAATGGGTTCATTCTGGCTCTTTATGTATCACTCACATAAACCAGCTATAAGGAAAATGGGTTAATTCTGGCTCTTTTTCTAGCATCTTCCTGATGATAGCTTCTACAGCTGCCACCTGTGGTCATGTCTTCCTCCCAGATTTCATTACCCACACATGATATCATTAGAACAAAAAGCGCTTTGGAGTGCGGGCACAGGGCACATTGTGATTGTGGCCACCTGGGTCAGAAGCCAGACACCACGAGGCTTGCGCATATATAAATACAGACCCGTGGGCAGAGAAGGGAGATTAATGAGGGAGAAAGAAGCCAGAGAGAAGCCAAAGGGAGACTGCAAGTATTGGGAAGCTCAGAGGCTTGGTTGCTTCCTGCTTCCCTGCCTGCTGGTCTGTCTGTGTACCTGGTCTCCTGCTTCAGCAGTAAAGGCCTGTCAAATTACCCAGGGCTCCAAGATTCCTTTATCTATTTGCCTGAATCAACAATGAACTTATCCTCCCTGTACGGGGTTGTGTGACTGGTGACTGAAGCCAAAGACTGTTACAGGTGGTGCCCCCTGGAGGGGGTGATAGCCCCCCTGAGGATGGATAGCCCCAGGGAAAATGCAAACAAAGTATTGGTGGGGGTGGATACTTGGATAAGAAATATAAGGGACTGCCGAAGCAACCCCCAGGATTCAACGTTTGGGATTTCAGCGTTTGCAGATCTTCAGCGATTCCAGTGTCAGTGATTTCTGCCACCACCATGTTGATCTTCCAGAAGGCTACTATGGGCCTTCTGGAATGAAATGGAGAGGCCTCTAGCAGCCAGTCTCAGAGAAGAAAAGTTCAGAGGCTTTGCAAGTAGCTGAGCACCTGAAACTTCCATTTTGCTGCTGTTACAGCCTGGCAGGAAAGGCGAAGATCTGGAGCTGGCAAATTGCTGAGCTATGGTTCAGCTACTGCAGCTGCTGGTTTAAGTGTTGCTTGTCTGGTGCTGTGCTGAGGCATCTCGGCAGCTCTGGGGACCATCTCCTATTGTGTCTTCTGCTGTCTTCGTGAGTTGGATCCCAGCCTATAGTCTGGCTGCTCCATGTCCGCAACAGTGGGAAGACACCACCTTGGGAGTGATTGTGTTTAGGACTAAAAAACACTGGACACTGCTTCAGATGAGGTAAACAGCCATTTTTGGTCTCAGTAACTCTTTGTTTTTCCCTGGTTTGTTAAATAAATCCCATTATTGTTGTTTTCTGAACCAGAGGTCTTGCAATTGTGCAGAGGGGTTAAGAATTCAGATGTTGACTGGTAAACTATTCAGGCAGTGTCCTTGGCAAGTTTAAGTGCCACTTGCTGCCCTGTATCAGTTGCAGCTATGCCAGCCTATCCCTGAGAGGTGTTAAAGAGAGTTCCTCAGTCTAGAGAATAGACCTTCAAAGGGAAGGAAGGGCCCTGAAAGTTGTGAGGTTCAGATGAAGCTCCTTCCTTTACACATGCCAAGGTGATGTCTTCAATTTTTTTTTTTTGGTCAATGCTAATGCAAGGCTTCCCCATCCCAGCTGTCAGTGTTACTGGGCTCTATGGGGCCAGAGTGCTAGAAATAGAATCAGAAACTTGGAAGATGGGGAGACCTGAATATTAATAAAAACAGGAGTATGGGGACAGACATTAAGTATTATTGAATGAGTGATGTCAAAGTACCCCATCCAAAGGCCATCAAGAATTCTGGTGACTGTTAAAGATGGTAGCAAGAAGAGCAGATGTTCCAGAAAGATTGTAGGAATTGGGTGGAACTTGTTCAGTGTGGGCTTGTGCTAGGTGATTCTAAGGAGGACTTTAGGGAGCATAGAGCAGTTCTGGATCAGGTGCTGTCAGGAAGCAGGGACAATTTGGTGATTCTTAGTAGCATTTACCTGGGAGATAAGAGGAACAGCATTGCCATTAGTAAAGAAACAGTAGTCACTGGGGGATATCAGAAGGGCTGTTAATTACACTGTGTGCTTATTTAGTTTTACCACTCTTGTGGGGTGACCTTACCTAATTATTATTACATATATAAAAATTGTTTGCATTCTATAGCCTCTGTGGCAACTTCTAGCTACATGATAATTGTTTTTGTTCTCAATGTGCAATGTAAGTGGTGACATGTTTTCCAGTTCTCTGTGACCATCTTTCCCTCCCTCCTTAATGTCCAATGGGTGGTCCCCACTGGCATATTTCTGAGAACTTTTAGGAGGTACAGACATGTAACATTTGGTGACCTCCAATGAATCACACCTCCCACTATGCACACGCTTCAGTGGTCCCTTCCTTTTGAATGTGAGCTGACCCTGTGACTGGTTTTAACCCTGGGCCAGTTATAGTCCTGAGGTTTAAGGAGGCCTGTAACTATAAGTTTCCACTGAGAGTTGTCATGTCAGGAGTCTAGCTAGGAAAGACCACATAGAGAGGAGGGGCCGGTGGAGTTTGGGCACAGCACAGTGGTACATTGAAGCTATTCTGGTTCTGCAGACTGGAAGCCCTTTGAGCCCCCTCCTTCGGGTTTTCTCAAGGCTTCATGACTTAGGCATGGTATATGACATCACTGGTTATTGGTGATTGATTTCACCTCCAATCCCTCTCCCTTCCCAGAGACCAAGGGGTACACCAAGAGTTGAAACTTCTATTAATCCAGAGAGGTTGGTTTCCATGGCAACCAGCCCCTATCCTGAGGTGCCTTCCAAAAGTCTATTAACATAAACACAGTTGTGATGGAAAGGGGCTTGAATGGAAAGGGTTATGAATGAATAATGACATCCATTTTATCTCTATGGCTTGAAAGGTTTTCAGAGACTGAGAACAAGACAACAAATATTATAACAAAAGATGCTGTTATTGTTCTTACACAGGACATTCCAAGGATTTGGGGAATTGTGAGACAAGAACCACTGAGAAAGGCCAGGAACGTAGAATAAATATATTATCATTGTGAATGAAGAAAAGAAAAATTACATTTTGCTCTGTTGGAAGATGTCTGCCTCTACCCTGCCAGGTTGTCTCAGGTTGAAATCAGTAGAACAAGGACTCATTCATTATGAAGAACCCTGAGGTGAAACAGTGGAAAAGTCCACAGGCTGAAGCCCAGTCATGTGTGCAAATGGCAGGAAGAAGGAGCACAAGATAATGACCTGACTGTGCCCTCGTGCCCGTAAGGGTACTCTTAGACTAAGAGATTAGTTAATCTTTGGTCTTTACACTTTCCCAAACACAAATAGCTCTGATTGAACTAGCTGTTTAAGGTTGTATAAGTTTCCTAATAATAAGAAATTATTAGGCTGATCTGTTAATTAACTGAAGTTATGTTGAGACAAAGCCTAAATGTAGACTGAAAGTTCCAGGGAGTAACTGATAAATGTTCTCAAGGCCACACACCTGACTTGTGCACCCCAGGTAATCACTTAGGAATCTCCTGCTTCTGTACTCCCTGCTTGCTTGAAGGTGCAAATGTACCCCTGCTAAGGCATTAAATACTCTGTTACCTAACTGCTCCAGGCTCCAAGACTTTGGAGAGAGAGCTCCTCTGGGCCTGCCAGCACAAATAAAGACCTTCCCTCCTGTCTGAGTGCTGTCTGGTTCCCTAATGGAATTCTGCCATAATATTTCTGGTTTCCTGACCAGGAAACTGGCTGGGGTGGTGGCTGGTGACTCTCTCTGAAGAGACTGAAGTGGCACTTCCCATCTTCATTTGCCGGGTCTCCTTTCCTGGAGTGGGGGTCAGTCGGCTGCTGCTGCTGCACCCTGACAGGACTCTGGGGAGAGGTAGATGGAAATACTGGGCCCTGGGGGCCCAGCCTGAGATAGGCCCGTCACATGAAAGGAAGGGGAACCTGATCACCTCCTGGATTCCATTTTTGGGATGAGTTAGGGAGAGACTCTTGTGGGAGGGAAATATGGTAACCTCTGAATGATTGACTGGTTTTGATTGGTGTGTGTGTGCGAAATCTCCATGGCTGTGGCTACATAGACTGAGCAGGCTTGAAACTGTGATTACATGGCTGTGTCATACAGCATAATGGCAACTGGTCCACTGGTGGGAAAACCAAGTCTGGGGCTTATATGGGCTCACCATAGCTTAGATGCACCTTAAAATCTTGCGAGAGACATGGTCAGACAAGTGCCTCTGTGTGTCCCCTTTCCCTCTTGTCATGTCACCAACCACCCATGGGAGGCCATGGGGAATATAAATAATGAACTTGCTGTCCTTGATTGTATGATCAAAAATTTCAAAAAAGTTTTCAGTGGGGATTATGGAATCAAAATGACCCCTGGGAAATTATGAACCCTGTATGAATTAAGAGTGGCCCACTTTTAATGTGA
This sequence comes from Scalopus aquaticus, assembly GCA_004024925.1. Classification (NCBI taxonomy): domain Eukaryota; kingdom Metazoa; phylum Chordata; class Mammalia; order Eulipotyphla; family Talpidae; genus Scalopus; species Scalopus aquaticus. The sequence continues at coordinate 23,917 of PVIJ01008935.1, read as the reverse complement.
GGTGGCCCTTGGAGGGAACCCTGGATCTACCCACCATCCACGCAGTATGGAGAGTAGTGACAGGGCCATCAGTTTCCTTATATCGACTTGTGGCTTGGAATAGGCCCAAGTCACCCCCCCCACCACCTTTGGGTCTGATTCCACTCCAATGAAAAGGCTCAGAGTCAGATCTTTGTGCCCTAAAGACAAAAGATTGCTGGCCATGTCTCTTGACCTGTCCATCAAGGAGATCCAGAGGATGACCTTCCCCTGCCATACATTGTAACAAGGCCCACTGCTTCCCCTGGGCCTGATTTGCCGCCACCCTGTGACCCTCAGACCCTCCACCCCAGCCTGACCCCCCCCTTCTCCATATTCTGCGAGTCCAGACCATCCTGAGCCCATCACACTCAACTACAGTCTGCCCAGGCGGTGTCACTCCAGATGCCCCTCCCTGAGACTTGTGACCCTTTCCAAGTCAATGAGGATGGCCTGTTCAGCCTGGTGAGCCCTTCCTCTACTACCTGCCCTTTACCGCTACTCATCTCCTCAACTGGAAACATCATACTCTAGCCTATTCAGAAAAGCCACAGGCTCTCATAGATCTCTTTGAGTTGTTTTGCCAGATTCACCATCCAACTTGGGACAACTGTCCCAGCTCCTGCTGACCCTCTTCAACATGGAGGAGCATTGCCACATCCTTATGGAGGCTCAGAGGTGGTTCCAGGAACAGGCTCCTGCTGGAACTCAAGACCCTGAGGCATTGGCCAGACAAGCGGCTCCCAATAACCAACCTGACTGAAATTTCAACATGGAAGAAGGCAGGTCAGTCCTCCATCTGTATCAAGAACCCCTCATGAAGGGGATTCGGGTGGGAGCTAAAAAACCCACCAATATGTCAGAAACAGCTTCAATCACTCAAAGAGCAGACCAATCACCAGGCGATTCTTACGAGTGCTGATGCGAACCCTTCCGCATTTACACATAATTTGACCCCGCGGCGCCTGATTACCAGTGTATGGTAAGCACTGCCTTTGTCTCTCAGGCTGCACCTGACATCCATCAAAAACTCCAAAAACTTGAAGGCTTTGCTGTGATGAATGCGACTCAGCTCCTGGAAGTCACCAACAAGGTCTTCATCAACAGCAACTAAGAGACCCAAAGGGAAGCAGATAGGCACATGAAGCAAAAAGTCTCTTTACTTGCATCAGCCTTGGGCAGGCATGACCCAGCTCACAGACCTGGACTCCCTCATAGATTAGGGGCCGCCTCCCAATACCCTCTCAAGCCTGACCGATAGTCCTATTGCAAGGAAGTAGGCCATTAGGAAAATGAGTGCCCTAACAGAGATGCTGTCCATGGGGCTGGGATTATGGATCTTCCAAAAGGGGGGAAATATCAGGCAGAGAAAAGCCTTATCAGATTGGGAAGACTAGACTTAGAATATGGATGACCAGGCTTACGGAAACTGGGCCCCCAAGAGCCCGTGGTCACAATGAAAGTGGGGGGCCAACCTATGATCTTTTTGATAGACTCAGAGGCTGAATATTTGGTAGTAACGACCCCTGAGGCTCTGTTTAATGGAAAAACAACTACTATTGTGGGGGCAACTGAGACCCAGATGGTAACGCCTCTTTGCCACTCTTGGACCTAAAAACTTGGAGGCCATGAAGTAGTTCGTGAATTTCTCTACTTGCCAGGTTGCCCCATCCTGTTGTTTGGACGGGACCTCCTAACTGGCCCAGATCCCTATCACTCCTGGACAATTGGTCACTCTTTCCTTCCAGGAGGAAGGGGCCTTGATCATGGCCATAACCATGCCTAGAGAATCTGAATGGTGGTTCCATACCAAGAAGGTGATCAAGAAAAACCCGGACTGGCTCCTGGAAGAATTCCCCACTGTCTGGGCTGAGGCCTCTCAACCCAGCTTAGCAATAAATCACGCCCTGATTCTGGTAGACCTAAAGCCAGGAGCTATTCCCGTCAGGCAGAGGCAGTATCCCATCCCATGGGAAGCCATAGTCGGAATATAGGAACACACTGAGCGACTAAAAGCTGCTGGAATCCTGGTGGAATGTCAATCACCATGGAATACACCCCTACTCCCAGTTAGAAAGGCTGTGAGAACTGGATTTCGACCTGCGCAGGACCTCAACAATTCCACTGTCACTCTGCACCCCATGGTCCCAAACCCGTACACTCTCCTGAGCCTCTTCACACACGTGGTGGTTCACTTGCCTGGAATGAAGGATGCCTTCTTCTGCCTCTGCCTCGCCCCTCAGAGCCAACCCCTCTTTGCCTTTGAATTGGAAGAGCCCCAGACTGGGCGAAAGACTCAACTGACCTGGACAAGTTTACCTCAAGGGTTTAAATTCACCTTCTTTGTTCGGCGAGGCACTTGCAACTGATTCAGTGGCATTTCTGGGGAGCAAACTCAACTGCACCCTTCTCCAATACGTGGATGAGCTCCTACTGGCTAGGGAATCGGAGGCAGACTGTTGGAAGGAAATTCGAGTCACTTTGGGACTTCTAACTGAGGCAGGTTACAAAGTCCTGGAGAAAGGCTCAAATCTGCAAGCTATAGGTCAGATATCTCAGCTTTCTCATTTTGGAAGGGCACCGTGCCTTGGGCTTGGAAAGAAAGCAAACTATTTGCTCCATCCCAAGACCAGACACTAAGAAAAAAGTGACAGAATTTTTAGCATCTGCAGTGTAGTGCAGGATCTGGATCCCTTGATTTTCAGAGCTGGCCTACCAGTTGGTTCAACAGTATCATGAAATGACACACCTGGGCAAACCTGCACTGGAGGTGCTCTATTTTTCCACTACTATTTTGCGACACACATATCTGCCCTGAGTGCTACCGTTACTGCCAGGTGCCAGACATTGCCAAAAATAACCCGATTCAGAAATCACAGCCACCACCAGGAAGCCAGCACACTGGTTTATTTCCCTTTGAAGATATTGCAGGGACTTTACTGAGGTTAAGCCCTGCCGGGGTTATTGGTACCTCCTTGTCCTCATCTGTATCTATTCCAGCTGGGTAGAAGCCTTCCCCACGGATGGAAAAGGCTTGGGAAGTGACCAAGGCCCTTGTATGGGAAATCTTGCCTCACTACGGAATCCCCCTGACCACTGGGAGCCGTCATGGACCGGCTTTTACTGGGGAAGTAACACACCAACTGACTGGTATCTTAGGAATCTGGTGGAACCACCATACAGCATGCTGGCCACAAAACTCAGGGAAAGTGGAGTGAACTAATCGGTCCCTTAAGAGTATTTTGAGAAAATTCTGTCAGGAAACAGGCCTCCCTTTGGTAGATCTACTCCCACTAGTGCTTCTTAAGGTACCATGTGCCCCGGGTGCCACCAGCTTCTCTCCATTTGAAATACTATTCGGGAGTCCTCCTCCCATTATTACAATGGTAAGGGGAGAACTGAGGCAGATCATGGAACTCAGTTTAGTTAAAGAAATGTGGGTCCTGAGTGAAATCTTCACAAAATCAGCAGAACTGTTTTGCAGAGGATGCCAATCCCCTTGGGCATTCCCATACATCCCTATAGGCCAGGTGACTCTGTTTGGGTCTACAATTTGAAAAAGGAACCCCTACAACCAACTTGGAAAGGGCTCACACTGTTGTTCTTGTCACTCCAACTGCTGTCAAAGTTATAGGTGTTGCCTCATGGGTCCACCACAAGTGAGTCAAGCGAGCCACTCCTGAGGGGACCAGCACCTAGACAACCTGCCAGAACCTGGACAATCCCCTGAGACTCACCATCAAGGATTGCTACTCCTGACTTCCAGCCACGCCCCAGCCCTGCTCCAACCACACACTGGCAGCTGGTTGGTCTACGCATGACAGAAGCTTGATCATGCAGCTAGACTGCTCCAACTAGAATCTCCACTGTCACCCTGTGACTCTGGTACTATGTGTTCTCACTGCTTTCCTTTTTGCTCTGGGCTTTTAGCGCCTCTCCCCAAACCCCCAACATTGGACCTTGGGGGAAAGATTGCTCTTAGCTGTGCTCTGCTTCCTTGTGGTAGGACTTCTGTTTGTTTGTTTGTTTTTCTTTTCTTTTTTTGCCAAATGTGCCCTCTTGCCATGTTCCCAGTACTTCCTTTTGGCTTTCTTTGAAGCTGCAGCTTCCCGGGTTTCCGAATTGGAACTTCATGTATCACGGGCTGTAGCGGGTCAAGGCGACAGCTCACCTCAGCCACATGGATTCCCCCTAAACCAGCCATTAGCCTAACATTTGATGCCTGTGATGCTGCCAGTGGCCACACAGTGGGTTTTAGAGAATGAGAGTGCACCGCCTCCCTGGCTGGTAGCGATACTATACCCCTCTTCACAAATGCTTGTGCTGCCCAAGGAGCCCCTCAGGGCCTCTGCAGGAGGCCTCACTTCCTGGGGTTTGGAGCATGGTAGATGGTTTTGTGAACCACAAAAACTTCCTGGGCCACTGCCATTACTGGACAGGAGGCTGACACTATCAAGTTTAGCGTCCAGAAGTCCGGGGCCCTGAACAATTGCCCTCTAAACCACTGCAGCCTGCTAAACATCATCATCCTAAACCCACAACATCAGGGCTGGAAGAAGGGGCAGACTTTTGGTTAGGATGAGAAGGCACAGGCCTGGATGCTCAGGCAGAAATAACTATCCAGAAAGTCCATACCAGGCTGCAACCCTGTCCAATAGTGTCCCACAGTGGGCCTGCGATCAGGCTGAACAGTGGGTGGCCCTCACGAACCAGCCAGCTGTAACTGTTTTTTCCCTGCTATAGGCTGCATGATATACACTAAATATCTCTGATCCCAGTCTAGGTAAAGAGTGCTGGCTTTGTATAAGAACTGGGGTTCTCCTCTATTTAGGTGTTGGAAATACTAAGCCTACATGCCAGCCTGGCACACATCCAGGCCCTGGGCCCTACACCCCCTGCCTTGAAATATGGGGAAACTCCTCCTGTGTGGCCGGACTGGCAGAGGCCCCCAGCGTTACCTCCCGGTGCTTCCAAGTTTTACCGCTATCCAGTGGGACTTTGTACACTTCAAACAACTTGTGCATAGCCTGTAGTTCTGGTCTTTACTGCTCTGTGGAGCAGGCGAACATAAGCCTGTGTGCTATAGTCTCTCTCCTGCCTGACTTTACCCTCATACCTGGTGATCGGGCCCCCTACCTTTTTGCTACCTCGAGTGAACAAAAACCATGGGTCCGAAGGGTCCCAGTGGGCCATTCCCTTGGTGGTGGCCATAGGCATAGCTTCTGGAATAGGACTGGGGGTCACCAGCATCCGAGTTTCTCAGCAACAGTATATATGGCCCTCTCCCAGAAAGTAGACTGGGACCTCACTTATGTGCCCCAGTGGAGCGGGACCCTCAGGACCAGAGAGATTCCCTGGCATCAGAGGTCTTTCAAAATAGCCAGGGTCTGGACCTCCTCATGGTGACCCATGGTGGACTCTGTCTCTACCTAGGAGGGGACTGCTGGTTTTACACCAAGTGGGAGTGGTGTAAGAGACTGAATCAGTTTAGAGATAGGATTTGAACCCCAGAGGAGAGGAGTGGTACCGCCACCTGGTAGGAGAGAACCTCTCTCCTATTCCCTGGGCTGCAACCCCCTCGCCCCCACCCCCACGTCAGTCTACTCCTAATGATTATCTTGGCCCCCTTTTTTGTTTTTTTGGCCCCTGCCTTGTAAACCTGGTGGTTAAGTTCATTAGCTCCCAGGTAGAAGTATTAAAGCTCCAGATGATGCTGACCCAGTACCCCCACTGGAGACATTCTCTGGGGGTTGATTGATGCCATTCTGTACAGGGGTCATCAAAAAGGGGGAAAATGTCAGGGTGACCTGTTAACTAACTGAAGTTATGTTGAGACAAAGCCTAAATGTAGACTGAAAGTTCCAGGGAGTAACTGATAAGCATTCTCAAGGCCACATACCTGACTTGTGCACCCCAGATAACCACTTAGGAATCTCAGGCTTCTGTACTCCCTGCTTGCTTGAAGGTGCAAATGTACCCCTGCTAAGGCAATGAATACTCTGTTATCTAACTGCTCCAGGCTCAGACTTTGGAGAGCCCCTCTGGGCCTGCTGCTGCAAATAAAAACCTTCCCTCCTCCTCTCTGAGTGCTGCCTTTATCCCTAATGGAATTCAAGAGATTTCTTTGAAGTTATGAACAATTTTTCTACTTCATGAATTAACAAAGTTTGTTAGAAATCAACCAATAGAGCTAAGAGTAGAAAATTTGGGAAGGAGGCATCACGGGACTAAAACTGACTCACCAAAGGCCAGAAGCTGGAAGTAGGGGTAGGATTACTAACACAGTCGTTAAACAAGCTATATAGAAAAATAAAATATCCATAGGCACAAAGCAAGGCAAAGACTGGAGGGGGAGATATGGAGATCGAGAGCAGGGCCATACTAAAAGAATCACACACATGCATACATATATAGACACATACATGTAGCTATGTATGTATACACATACACATAGACAATGGAATACTACTCAGCGATCAAAAAAGATGATAAACTCATGCCATTTGCAGCAACATGGGTGGAGCTGGAAAGGATGATGCTCAGTGAAATAAGTCAGAAGGAAAAGAAAAATATTGGATTATATTACTTATAGGAAGAACATAGGTAAAGTGAACAAAGGGTAAAAAAAAAGACAAAACTTGTAGGCAACTATAGATCTGAGGCTTAAAGCAAGGGAAGAGAAGGATCAAAACAGGGGTGGGAAGAATACAAAGGATCAGGGTGATGTTTCACGGGTTATGTGGTGGTGGGGTATTTACAGGAACTATACCTGAGGGGAGAAATCAAATACTGTACAAAAATGAACAACAATATAAGAAAATTTAAAAATTAATAAAAGAAAAAACAAATCTACCTTGTCAAACCAAATATAGAAAAAATCCTTAGGCACCAACCCTAGAAATAATTTAACAGCAGTTAACACTCCACAAAGAAATGAGCCCTCTCAAAGAGAAGACTCTATCTTGCAATCTCTGCACTGACAAGATGCAGCACTGTCCTGCCCGTCTGTAACTGTGCAAGTGTTTCTATTCACCAAACTTCTCCCTTTCTTGGCAAATCAGCAGAGGCAGCTCCTCCCAAGACTTCCCACCTGTGACAAGGCAGCCCTCTTTTTTATAATATCCCTTTCAGGGGTGGCTCTCTTTGTCTGCCTGTGTCTGTGCAAGCATCCTTCCCTTTTGGCTATAGCTGAACTGTTACAGGGCAACCCCAATGTGAAATGGTTGGCCTGACTGTGGGTCCTCACCCACACGCTTAAAAGGGACTTATGAGACCCAACTGCAGGCACAAACAAAAAAGTTAATAAAGGGTTTATTTACCAAAAAAGGAGAAATGAAGAAAGGAATGACTCAGGGAGAAAGGGAGATAAATTGATGAATATATCCTACCAGTTCTGCTGAGCTGGACCCCAAATAGCACTCTGAAAGCCGGTGAAAAAACCAAGGCCCACGTGTCTAGTTATATACCAAGCCTGGCTGCTTCAACCCTCAGTTCCCAGCAATCCTCCCTTAAGTGGTGATGATATTATGGGATTTGTAGACCTTGGTGTCTTGGATCTCTTTGGTCTGGGGAATCCATAAAACCTGTGTGGCATTCATTCAGGACATTCTTCCCCCCAACAAACCATTTCTGCCTCATGGGGACACTTGCCATGTGCCACTGAAAAGGGAGCTCTGATGAAACTTTTCCAGAGGTAACCCAAGATCCCCACTCTCTGAACCCAACACCTCTCCAAACTGACATCACATATCTCCTGATTAAATGAAAATGTTAGAAATTAACTAGTTATCTTTGTTCGAAAATTATGTTCTGTTTTTGTGTAAGTAACTTACTATGTAAACCTGTTAGTGCTTGACCACAGGATACCCAGGGACCTTCAAGCTTGCATTCTCTCAAATGGGGTCCTTCATCTGCCACATAAAGACAAAGAAAGCATACCCTATTGTGAATGAACTTTTATAGAATTGTTACAGGGCCCTGCAGTGTGAACTTCAGGGCAAAACTGGTGTTTTTCTCATTACCACTTAAACAGTGGAACCATTAGAAAAGTGTGGTAGGTTCACATGCCCATGCCCATAGCTGCTGCCCGTGGGCAGCCCCTCCCTTGGGCACCTGCCAGGTTGAATGGTCCAATTGTAAGAAGGTGGTCCCCAGGAAAAGGGGGGGTTCCAGTTTCCCTACCCCACCCAAGGAAGTCTGGAGCTGAGCAGGGAAGGAAAAAGAAGCTGGGGAGGAGACTGGGGAAGGAAGGAAGCAGGATGAAGAGCCAGAAGGAGACCTGGGGGAGGCACATGGAACAGAGACGTGATGAAAATGCACTTGCTTCTTGGTCCTGGACTGGTTGAAGCAGATGTGGGTGAGAGACCCGTGGGATGTTAACAATGGCAGCTTTTATCTTGATTTGATTTTGCTCTTTCTTCCCAGACTTGTCTGGCTGTTTCTGACCCTTTTCTATGGATCTCCTTCAGAATGTCCCTTAGACTTGTGGCAGGCTTTCAAGTCTCAGTGGCCCTACTTTGGGCCAGCCCTGTTTGGCTGGGCATTTACCCACAAGGGGATGGGTAACTTTGGGTACTTGATTTGGAAACCGTATTCTCCCCTTTTCTGTATTGCACACTAATTGTATTAAAGTTCCTTTCCATTCCTTTCCATAATCTTACACAGTAGATTATGTTCTGTCTTGATGTGGCAGATGGCAGAACCTATTTTGAATGGGCAGGTTTGGGGGTTCTGGGGTGCCCCTCTCCTTACCCTGTAGCACAATCAGGAGGTCTCTAGGGTGGGGGCCCCTAGAAGTGTATGTAAGGAAGTTGAGGATCGATCCCTGGAGAGATCCCAAGATACCGATCACCAACTTAGACTCTGTACCTGCCTCATAAAGAAAGAAGCTTCCAGCAACCAACCTCCAAAGAGAGAGAAGCCAGAGTTTTGCAGGGACCAGGAGGCTGGGCCTGCCTCTGGTCTCGTCATTGTAACACCAGGTAGATCTCTGAAGGCCCTGGGCCGGGTGTCTCAAAGAGCTGTTTATGGGATAATGAGACACTGCATTTTGGTGCTGCTGCTTTTGCTGTTGTCTGTTCCACTGTGTGATGCTGTTCATCCAGACCTTCAGACTGCTGCTGCGGGCTACCGTGACATCATCTCAGCAGTCCCGCCTGTGAGCACCTCTGCTGCCACATGCTCCAGAAGGGTAGCACCATCTTGGAGGGCAGCCTTTTGTCTGGACTTCTGAACACTGTGGACTCTATCTAGGGTGAAATAGTTGGTCACCTTAGTGGTCTTAGTAACTCATTACTTGCCCTGCTTGTTAAATAAACCCCATTATTGTTGTTCCCTGAACCTGAGTGGTCTTGCAATTGCATGTATGAGTGAAGAACTAACAGACAGTGACCTGTCCTTCAGCGGGCACTATCCTTGGATGACTATATAGTGCTCATGTAGCCCTGCTTCAGAATTAGTGTGCACAGAGAGAGAGAAGAAAGTTCCTAATAAGAATTTCCCAAATAAAACACCCCAAATTACCTATTCCCTTGGGGGTAAAGGCCCAGTCAAACAGGGTTGGCCCAAAGTGGGGCTATGGAGGCCCAAAATGTTGCCACAAGTCTAAGGTATCTCCTGGTGGAGAACTGTAGGAAAGGGGTTCTGAAGCAGGTCCCAGAAAGCTGGAACAAAAGGAGATGCCACGTCCAGAGGACAGCCACTCTCAGCTTCCCCATGCGTCTCACCCAGGTGTTTCCCCAGCATTTCTGCGTGTCTCTCCTTCATGTGTCTCCTACCACGTCCCCTTCCCAGCGGTACGAGGGTGTCAGTCAGGCTGCAGACACAAGAGCTCCTCTAGTGCCCACCTGTTAGGTAGCATCATGAGGCTGCTCAGCTCCCACCATAGTTCCCAGTAGCTAGTCTAAGGGGTTGGTGTAACTGAGAGTGGGGAACATGATGCCTCCCCTAAGAAATAGAAGCAAAAAGTCCTGTGGACAGGGACCAGTCACTAGAATAAATCTGATATGAACTCCTGGGTTGGGTCCTTTGTTTGGTGCCAAATAATCTCTTTAATAAATTCCTTTTTTATTAAATTTTCACTTTGTTTCACAGTGGTGATGATTTCAGTCAACAGTTTTGGTGATCGTGCAGAAACCCAGAGCAGATTCATTTAGCTGCCTGAAAACTCAGTCATCTTGGCACCAGCCGGGGCCCCTGTCTTCATTGGATCCTGTGGTTTCAGATGACAAAGGGTGAGTCTCTCCTGGGCCTTGGCCCCCTCATTAGTAGATAGTCCTGGGCTTATTCAGAGCTGGTTTCCTTTTCATGTCTCTCACATAAACGGAAGGGCTCATGGAATTCCAATAAACTTTTTCTTTAGTTGAAAGATACCGAAGGCTTCTCAGTTGAATGACACTGAGAGGATTTGGGAGAACTGATGGTTAGTGAGGACCAGTGTTCCCTTTAAAATAGACTTGAGAGAGTTTATTTAAAAAACAAAATAAAACAAACAAAAAACCCCACAGACTGTGACCAGTTTTATTTAAGAAAAAATTTGCATGATTTACTTTTCACCAGTCAGTTCTGCCATGATTGCAATGACATCAGAGTCACCTGCATCACTGGTAGCCAGTGTGCACACTCTAGTACTTTCCACACATTGTGCCCAGTTCAATATGACTGCCGCTAAGTAATGGCCATTGGTTTCGGCCAGCATGGGGCAGCACTCCTTCAGCTTTCCCCAAGGCTGGCAGCTGTCGGCGAGGATGACCAGTTTTGTTTTGCCTTGTCTGCTCATTTTCAGTATCTGCTTGTATCCTAACTTATGTTTTCCACCTTTTATGATAAGTTGGAGCCTAGAGTTGATAGACTCCAGGGACTTTTTCATCATCTTTGTGATTATCTTCCTCCTGCTTTAAGTGGGAGATGGCCTCGACTGAGAGTGGTCACCAGATTGGCCAGGGAGCGAGAAAGGGATGAGAAAATTTTTCACTGAAACAAAACTTCTCTGTGGATAAGAGCCCAGCCCATGTGTTGACTCTAAAGAAAAAAGGGTCATGGCTCCTTTCCACTAGGAAGTGTCTGGGGTCAAGTACTAAAATGTGCAGTGGTTCCCACCAGGTCTTCCAGTCATAGCTATCATTAAATTTTGGCTTATCCAGTGGGTGCATGTAAGGATGATAACCCACACTCTGATCACTTACACTCTGAACAGCTGTGGGAGAATCTGGGCTATATATGTCATGGCTATTTGCTGCTCAAATCAGCACACCTTGATCCATGACACATCAGAGTTAGTTTTGTCTCATTGAAAAAAAGCACTTAAAATGGGGAATAAAGTGTAGTGCCAGCATGGCACCAGGGCAGGTTCCCATGATTCAGATAGACAGGTCAAGGACGAGTTCTGGAGCCCTTGTGGCTTTTTTGGCTTTTTTTTTTTTTAAGATTTATGTATTTCTTTATGCTTGCAAGAACCTGGAGTGCAGGCCAGAGGTGTGGGGTGGTGAGAGACAGAGGGGGGAGCAGAACAGGCAGATCGACTGAAGTACACTGCTGAGGGGAGCAGTGGGCGAGAGAGAGGAGAAGTCTGCTGTGCCATGTGGGAATCTCTCTGGTCGGGACTCGAACTCGTGCCGCAGTGGCTGTGGATAGCCTCATAGGGTGAGACTTAACCTGTTGCGCCACCAGGGATGCCCGGCTTTTTTGGCTTTTAATAATCTTTTGCCGTAAGGCAACCAGGTACAGAGCAGACAAGGGGGGCCAGGGAGCCAGGAGGCTAGCAGGCCTCCTAGCCACCAGCAAATCTTTACTTTCTCTGGGCTCTCTGCTGCTTCTGTCACGTTCTCTCCTGTCGAGCTCTCCTTGCCCCCCCTATGACGCCGCCCTTATATAGCATCTCTCCAGACCCAGGTGTGCCCACTCACGCACGTGCACGCCGCCACAAGGCACACATGCAGGACCACAGGTGCCCATCATTAAACCTAATGGTGATAGAGAAGAAAAACCTGATGCCTTCTTCATTTACCCTACATAAGGCAGCTAAGGAGACACCAGATACTAAATCTCCCCTGCCCCCCAGCACCCAATGAATAACATGTTATTTATATAACATATGAAGCTCATACTTGCAAGTCCTTCTCTAGAGATTTTACAAAAAGAGATCTCATAATAAACTGGCCAAAATAGCTTTACAAGCCCAAGTTTTTTGTTTTTGCTAACATCGTTACAAAGAGCTGGCTCAAAGATCAGTGAAAGTGGAATGCATTTTTTGATCAACACCTTGAAGGTGCAAAAAGAAGAGATGATCTGACCGTAAGCTAACGAATGCTTTCCAGAGGAGCCCCTGGAAATTCACAGAATTTTACTCTTTCCATGTTGAAGGAAAATATTAAAGCAAATTTGACTTAACTGATATGTTAAATACAATGCATGGACAAAAAAGAAATAACGTTAAGCCTTCTTGTCATTATATTTGTACATATATTAATACATATGTTCTAGAAATTTTATAGTTCCCAAGATTTAGATATGTGTAGTGCAGTAAGCACAGGGCAGGTTCATCATGGATTTGGGCAGATGGATAAAGGAGAGTCCTGGAGCTCCCAGTGGATTTTTCAGGCTTTAATGCTCTTTCAGGGAAGCAGGCACACAGGCACATCAGGCAGGAGGACACACACACACACACTCACACACACGTACACAAAACCCAAGAAGGTAACTGAATTTCCCATCCCCTGACAAATCTGTATGCTCTTTTTCTGGGCTCTCTCTGGAGTTTTCTCTTGCATATTGTCTCACCTCTTCTGTAGCCATGCCTCTCGCCCGCCTCATAACCATGGTCCATCTGAGTGATGCCGCCCTTATATCCCTGGCCTCTGGGCTCAGGTGTGCACACTGATGCGTGCTCACACCCATACTCCATGTCTCCTCAATCAGGCATGTGTGCCCTGAGCCCACGTGCCCAAATGCCTTCTACATCATCACCATCAAGGGTGCCGGTGATAGCCACAGAGGCTAGAGGCTTAAAAGTCTGATTAATTCACTTACCCAATATGGTATAATGTTTTTATAACTTTTTATTTAAACATTATTAAATTGAAATGATTTAACTTGCTTTTTTTAAACACTTATTTATTATTTATGCATACAAGCTGCGGTATAGGCCAGAGTTGTGGGGCGGCGAGAGGGTTCACCAGAGACAGAGTGGGGAGCAGAACAGGCAGATAGACGGAAACACACTGCTGAGGGGAGCAGCGGGCGAGGCAGGAGAGGTCTGCCGTGCCATGTGGGAATCTCCCAGGCGGGGTGTCAAACTCGCATCGCCACTGCCGACAGCTCCACAGCGCAGCGCTTAACAGCTGCGCCACCAGGGAGGCCCTATTTAACTTGCTTTTAAGTGAGAAAACATCAAACATAACAAAAGTATAGCAGAAGGTAACTCATAATGTTGAATATAACCTGGAAGTAGGAAATGACCCTAACAAAGAACAAGCGCGCACACACACAGACACACACACACACAAAAGAAAAACAAAACCCAAGAAGGTAATGACCTTAACTCTAAGAAGATGTTTAAGTCCTTCCAGGAATTTTGATATGTATGTTTATAAATATAAATATAAATATATATTCATAAACATAGACATAGACACTTAATATTTTATATGCATATGCACATTTAATTTGTTAACAAAAGGGCTAGTCAATTAGAATTTGGAAAAGTAAGATTCTTATTAAAACAATAATAATGTGGGTTTTTTTTTCCTTCACTGTAGCAGTTTTGAATGACAGTTGTGTAAAAGGCTACTTTATACCTGCATCTTCACCATTGCTTCTTGTATTTGCCCTTTTCCTTTCCTACCTGGCAATATTCGGCTTTGCATTCTAGGACCTTCCTGCAGTCCTTGTCCAGTTTTAGTTTAGTGATACCCACCTGCTGGCTGAGTGCCCACCTGAATGGTTTTGCCTCCGCAGCTACGCTCCTTCAGCCTCCTGCCTGCTCCTTCCTGTAAACCTGGATACTTCACCCTTTGCACTGTGCTCGGACTGGAACTTCATCATCCTTCTGGATGGGCATAGATGGGACATGTCTCAGCTCTTTGGGACGAGAGGAAGACACGATCTCCCTAAGAATGTGGAAGGTGCATCAAATGTCTTTAATGGTGGTTAAAGGGAGTAAACATCATTTTGGATGCTTGTGCTTCAGTGATGGCTACAAAGGGAGGAGCAATAATGATGTGTTTTAAACCAGTTATTTAAGTCTAAAATTCCCTTGATTCCTAGAAACAACTTATGCTAGGATGCCTCTAATAATACTGATCTAATTTTACTTGCAGATGAATCCTACCTCATAGGGCCACAAGGCCTAAGAGGTGACACTATAGCATAACCAAATAGCACCCCAAATAACAACTTACACTTCTGCTCCCCTGAGGAATTATTAAAATTGCTTTTTAAATTTCAGAAATCTCAAATGAGGACAAAAAATGATCATGGACACAAAAAGAGGTAAATTTGACTGAGGCAGAAGTTTGTCGTTGGGGCCTGATAACCTCCCTATACTTCCCTTCAAGATACAATTTCCTTTTTTATAGTATACCCGTGATTTCACCCATTGCACCAGTTCTGGACAATGGAATACAAGAAGAAATAATGAATGTTGCTTTCATTCTGCACCTTAATACATCTCCTACATTGGATATTCTCTCTTACCTGTCTATGATAACCTTAAAGACTTGCATGAAAATGGCCACAAACTGGGAGAACCCTGGATATCCTGGTGACTGCTTGAAGCAAAGTCTCCCTCCACTAAACACATTGAACTGTGATGTGAGTCAGCCGTGAGAGATCTCAGGATTGATGTGTTACCATGACAAGTCTTGTCTACTCTGACAAATACATGACCCAAACCCAGGCAACAGTTACTGTCTTTTTCCTGTAATTGCTAAGATGATAGGATATAAACCTGGAGTGCTAACCTATCTTTAATTCATTCCTCAAGTATTTACTGAACCTCTTCTGTTCATATGGTGCTGGCCTAGGCTCACATGTCAGGGCTGCACATGCAGGGATAACAAGTCTGAGAGAGGCTAAAATAGAGGAGAATCTGAGAAAACAGAGCATGGGTTTAGACTTCTGGAACCAACTGTACCTGGAATCACTTGCACTGTCTTTTTAAAAACACTTTGAGTGGGATTTCTAAACTAGCATGAAATAAGTCATTGATAATTCAGAGGTAATGCTGAAACAAAAGCAAGGTTGTGGTCTGTTGTATCTAGCTGGGCTGATTAGAGGCAGGGTGCAACTATCAGTCCAGAAAGAGCTTGCCAGGGCAGAACAAGTAGGCACAACTGATAGAGTGCACAGGACTGGGTATGTTTGGGTCATTGGGGCACAGCCTCAAGGAGGGGGGAGGGAAGAGCAGCCCTGACACAGAACCTTGAACTGAGACTTGATCTGACACTCAACCCGTGTTCTGACTGCTCAGGGGTCTCCACCATCACCAACCTCATTGCTGACCTCAAGCTTGGAGGATGGCTTGTCCTGAGCTATGCCTGACTGAGGGCTTGGATTTGACAAAGTCTTTGACAAACTTTGACAAGTCAGAGTTAAATGGGACAAAAGTGAATATCAATTCACATTTATAGTGCTCATTTATACGGCTCCTAATGTATTCCATAAATAGTACTGGTTTCTACATGCCAGAAACGTTTTCCTTTCTTCCCCTTCCCCTCCCTCCTTCCCTTCCTTCTTTCCTTTTATATAGCAGTAATGAAATACAATTTCACACAGGACCTTCCCTGATTATGATCACTGAAAGGTCATTAGTAGATAGGGGACTTGGGATTCACATTTCTGTACGCTAGTCATTTGTGCTGTTTGCTAACTATGTTTTTGCTCACTACCCTCTGGGCACATGATAGGGTCACACTTCCTGGCATACTTGTTTGGGTGGGTTTGATATACTGAGTCAGGCAAATTGGCTGAAGCATGTAATTGCTTAGGTGGGACCTGCGAAAGTTCTCACCCTTCTGCTGTGGTGACTATTAGTGTTTCAAATGGTGACTTCTTCACACTGAGTCATGGAGACAGAAAATATGGAGCAAGACTCATACAAAATCCATTACCACCATGTCACAGGAAATAAATATTTGTTGTTTAATTCACTAATAGTTTAGGATTCTTTGCAGCATGACATCCCCTATCTGGACTGATGCACAAATTTGCCAAAAGATGTAACATTAAATTGAGTAACATTCACAGCAGAGATATTTCCCAGGGTAGCTCCATAGATCTCCAAAGAATCCCTCCCCAGAGGACACTGATTTCCTCTCTGGTTACAGGCCTTATATCCTGCTACAGCTCTCGCTCATACACCTGCTCTTCCCACATCCGATTGGAACTGACTTCTCATCATTCTGTCTGGAGTCTGCCTGGGCAGGATGACCTGCCAAAGGCTGGGTTCCTTGAAGCTGTGTTAGTTTCCAAAGGCTGCTGTAACAAATTGCTATAAAGCAATAGGAATTTATTTTCTCACGATACTAGAGGCCAAATGTCCAAATCAAAGTGTCAAACAGACTAATTTGTTTGACTACTTTGACTCAAACAAACTCCACTTTTCTCCAACTGCCATGTTGACACTTCTGGGTAAATTGCTGAGGCGGAAACTGACAACTATGGAAACAATAAAGAGACTATCTGCTGATTATCACACACCCCCCCACAGTACAGTGTTCTGTCTGAAGCAAACAATCATAGACAAACGGACTTAAAAATGAATCCAAAATTTCACCATAAGGGATCTAAACTCAGACCACTTCATTACTTGGTACTTTAAAATTCGTCTATGAACTGACGCTGGAGGAACACACCTTGGGTGTGCTACCTAGGTTTTGGGCTCAGATCATCATTCCTATTCTCTAATAATAATTTTCCAGCATATTACAGCCTATTTTATTTTTTGGGTTGACAAAGAATCAGCAGGGTCACAATGTCCAATTCTAAGTTCTAGAGGAGAATCTATACTTTATCTCTTGTAATTTTGGTGGTTGCTGTTATCCTTGGCTTGTGACCACATCACTCCAATATCTGCCTCTGCATTGTTTTTTTTTTTAATCACAATATCATGACTTTATTTCAGTAGCCCTGTTTAACAAGTTCTGTTCAATTCCTTTATTTTTATTTTTTTATAAATATATATTTATTATTATTTGTATCTTTTATATTATAGTGTATTCCCCATTGGTTACCCACCACTGATTCACCCATGAACCATCATCACAGTCCCTTGTGCTCCCTTCTCCCCCGTTTTGAACCCTTATCCTCCCCCTTCCTCGCTGAAAAACTCTCTCTTATTTGGTTTCTCTAGATTCCTGTGATAAGTGAAACAATTTGATATTTTTCTCTTTCTTTCTGGCTTATTTCGCTGAGCATGATCCCTTCTAACTCCAACCATGTTGCTGCGAATTGTATGTGTTTATCTTTTTTGAATGCTGAATAGTATTCCATTGTGTATATGCAACAAATCTTCTTGATCCAATCATCAATTTTTGGGCATCTGGGTTGTTTCCATACCTTAGCTATTATAAGCAGTGCTTCAATAAACATACGGGTGCATGAATCCTTTTTGGATTAGTGTTTTTGTGTCCTTTGGGTAGATTCCCAAAAGTGGCATTGCCGGGTCATACAGAAGCTCCATTTTTAGCAGTCTGAGGAACCGCCATACAGCTTTCCATAGTGGTTGGACCAATTTGCATTCCCACCAGCAGTGTAGAAGAGTTCCTTTTTCTCTACATCCTTGTCAGCATTTGTTGTTGCCTGTTTTTTTAATGTGCGCCGTTCTCACTGGTGTGAGGTGGTATCTCACTGTGGTTTTGATTTGCATTTCCCTGATTATAAGTGATGTTGAACATTCTTTCATATGCCTGTTGGCCATTTTTCTTTCTTCTTTGAAGAAATGTCTTTTTAGCTCTTCTCCCCATTTTTTGATTGGATTGTTGACTTTGTTTTTGTTGAGTTGTGTGAGCTCCTTGTGGATTTTTGTTATCAGTTCTTTATCAGTTGTATTGTGTGCAAAGATATTCTCCCAACTAGTAGGGTGTCTGTTTGTTTTGGTTAATGTCTCTTTTGCTATACAGAAGCTTTTTATTTTGATGTAATCCCAGATGTTTATCTTTTCCTTCACTTCCTTCGCTTTGGGGGATGTGTCTTTAAAAATGTTACTAAGATGTATGTCATGTATTGTTTTGCCTAAGTTTTCTTCTATATATTTTAGAGTTTCAGGTCTTATGTCCAAGTCTCTTATCCATTTTGAATTGGTTTTCATGCATGGTGTGAGGTAGTAGTCTAGTTTCATTTTTCTGCAGTAGTCGTCCAGTTTCCCCAGCACCATTTATTGAACAAACTCTCCTTGTTCTCCTGCATATTCTTTGCACCTTTATCAAAGATTAATTGTCCATATATATGTGGATTGATTTCTGGGTTCTCTATTCAGTTACATTGATCTGTGTGTGTCTATTTTTGTCCCAGTACCATGCAGTTTTAATTATTATGGCTTTGTAGTAGTTTGAAGTCTGGGAGGGTGATACCTCCATTCTCCTTTTTGGTCAGGAGAGCTTTGGCTATTCGAGGTTTTTTGTGGTTCCATATGAACTTCATCAGTATTCGTTCTATCTCTTTGAAGAATATCATTGAGATTTTAATTGGTATAGCATTGAATCTGTCAATTGCTTTTGGTAGTATGGCTATTTTGAAATGTTAATTCTTCCAATCCATGAGCAGGGGATGTCTTTCCATTTCTTTGTGTCTTCTCCTAATTCTTTTAATAATGTTTTATAGTTTTCTTTGTATAGGTCCTTTACCTCTTTTGTTAGGTTTATTCCCAGGTATTTGATTTTTTTTGTTTCCATTGTAAAAGGGGTGTTTTTCTTGGTTTCCTCCTCTTCTGACTGATTGTTTGCATATAGGAAGGCTACTGATTTTTGTGTGTAGATTTTGTATCCTGCTACTTTACTAAATTGATTGATTATTTTGATTAGTTTTTCTGTGGTGTTTTTAGGGTTCTCTATGTATATTATCATATTGTCTGCAAATAGTGATGGCTTTACTTCTTTCCATATTTGGATTCCTTGTGTGCCTTTCTCTTGTCTTATTGCTCTGGCTAGAACTTCTAGTATTATATTGAAAAGCAGTGGTGACAGTGGACATCCTTGTCTTGTTCCAGATTTCAGGGGAAAGGCTTTCAACTTTTCACCGTTGAGAATGATATTGGCTGTGGGTTTGTCATATATGGCTTTTATCATGTTGAGGTTTGTTCCTTCTATCCCTAGAATTTCGAGGACTTTCATCATAAATGGATGTTGGACTTTGTCAAATGGTTTCTCAGCATCTATTGATATGATCATATGGTTTTTATTTTTCTTTTTGCTGATGTGTTGTATTACATTTATTGACTTTCTGATGTTGGACCATCCTTGTGCTCCTGTAATAAATCCCATTTGGTCGTTGTGAACTATCTTTTTGATGCATTGTTGGATTCTTTTAGCGAAAATTTTATTGAGGATTTGTGTCAGTGTTCATTAGAGAGATTGGCCTGTAGTTTTCTTTTTTTTGTGTTGTCCTTATTCAGTTTTGGTATTAGGGTTATGTTGGCTTCATAAAATGTATTTGGTAGTATTCCTTCCTTCTCAATTTTTTGAAAAAGTTGTGTAGGAGAGGCACTGGTTCATTTCCGAACGTTTGGTAGAATTCATTTGTGAACCTATCTGGTCCTGGGCTTTTGTTCTTGGGAAGGGTTTTGATTACTGTGTCTATTTCACTGCTTGTAATTTGTCTGCTTAGGTGTTCTATTTCTTCTTGATCTAGCTTAGGATGTTTGTATAATTCTAAGAATTTGTTCATCTCTTCTAGATTGTTGGACTTGTTTGCATATAACTGCTCATAGAAGTCTTTGATTATTATTTTGATTCCTGCTATATGTGTTGTAATTTCTCCTCTTTCATTTATGATCCTATTTATTTGTGCTTTTCCCCATTTTTTCTTTGTGAGCCTGGCTAGAGGTTTGTCTATGTTGTTTATTTTTTCAAAGAACCAGCTTTTGGTTTCATTGATCTTTTGGATTGTTTTTTTTTTTTTTAACTTCTATTTCATTTATTTCTGCTTTGATTTTTATTATTTCCTTTCTTATACTGGCTTTTGGGTTCTTTTGTTGTTCTTTTTCCAGTTTTTTAAGGTGTGATATTAGGTTTTTTCCTTTGAGATCTTTCTTGTTTTTTTGATGTGAGCCTGTATTGCTATGTATTTTCCGCTTATAACTGCTTTTGTTGTGTCCCATACATTCTGGAAAGTTGTGTCCTTGTTGTCATTCATCTCCAGGAACTTTTAAATTTCTTCTTTGATCTCCTCATTGATCCAATGGTCTTCCAGTAATGTGGGTTTCAATCTCCATGAGGTAGGGGGGTTCCTTTTTTCTTTTTGTGGTTTATTTCTGGTTTGATGCCTTTATGGTCAGAGAGAATAGTTGGTATGATTTTGATCTTGGTGTATCTGTTGATG
The DNA here is from genome assembly GCA_004024925.1 of Scalopus aquaticus. Lineage (NCBI taxonomy): Eukaryota > Metazoa > Chordata > Mammalia > Eulipotyphla > Talpidae > Scalopus > Scalopus aquaticus. Next base: position 3,367 of record PVIJ01008935.1, on the reverse strand, counting down.
TTTGTCTTGTGTCCCAGTATGTGATCTATCTTGAAGGATGATTCATGTGTACTTGAGAAGAATGTGTACTCAGGTTTTTTTGGGTGCAGTGTCCTATATATGTCTGTTAAACCCATGAGATCTATGTCTTTATTTAGGGCTCTAGTGTCCTTACTTATTTTTTGTTTCGTTGATCTGTCCATTGGTGAGAGTGGAGTGTTGAAGTCTCCTACTATGTATGTATTTTCTCTAATGTCTGTTTTTAGAGATGATAGTAGTTGTCTGATATAGTTTGGGGCTCCCTCATTTGGTGAGTATATATTGATGATTGTAATGTCTTCTCAACAAATTGTCCCTTTAATCAAAATGTAATGACCATCTATATCTCTTTTTACTTTTTCAACTTTGAAGTCTATTTTATCTGATATAAGCACAGCTGTTCCTGCCTTCTTTTTTGGTCCATTTGCTTGTAGAACTGTTTTCCAACCTTTTACTTTCAATCTGTGTTTATCTTTTGTAGTTAGTTGTGTTTCCTGTAGGCAGCAAAAGTTTGGATTCTGTTTTTTAATCCAATCTGCTACTCTGTGTCTTTTTATTGATGAGTTTAATCCATTTACATTCAGAGTTAATATTGATACATTGACGACTGTATTATCCATTTTGTTGGCTCTTTGGTGATTTTATTCCTTGCCTAAGTCTGTTCTTCCTATTCATTCTTCTGTTGGTTGTGACTTTAGGGTTTCTTGTAGTATTTTTTTGGAGTGGGGGTTTAGTAGTGAAGAATTTCTGGAGATTTTGTTTGTCCGAAAAGTTTTTATCTTCCTTCATAGATAAATGAGAGCTTTGCGGTGCAGAGTATTCTTGGTTGGAATTTGTTGGCTTGGAGTTTGTTAAATTATTGATCCATTCTCGCCTGGCCCGTAGTGTTTCCTCTGAGAAGCCTGATGTCATCCTGATTGGTTTTCCTTTATAGATTATCTGCTTCTTCAGCCTTATCATTTTCATTATTTTTTCCTTGTCTTGGACCTTTGGGAGCTTTACAATTATGTGTGTAGCTGTGGTTCTTCTTTCTTTGAGATAGTTTGTAGTCCTAGCTTCCTGTAAGTCTATTTTCATTTCCTTTTTCATGTTTGGGAAGTTCTCTTCAATTATCTCCTTGAATAGCTTTCCAGTTCCTTGGTCTCTCTCCTCACCTTCTGGTACTCCTATGACTCTTATATTTCCTTTCCTCGTGGTGTCTGATACCTCTCGGACTGTCTCTTCATTCATTTGTCTTTGTGCTTTTCTTTCCTTTTCTGCTTTGTTTCTTTGTATGTCTGTATCTTTGAGAGTACTGATTCATTCTTGCATTTCTTCTATTCTCTCTTCTTGAGTTTTCCAGATTTCCACCAGTTCCTTCACTGTCTTTTTAAGTTCATTAATTATGTTCTTGCTTCTTTCTGCATTTTCTCTAAACTCTTTAATTATTTTCAGTATGGCTTTTTAAAATTCTTTGTGAGTTGGAGATATTCTTCCATATCCATATTGTCTGGTTCTGGAGCTGGAGGTTGGCTTTCCTTCTGTGGTGTGCTATTCCCAGAAGAGCCTGCTTGATCCTTTGTAGTTTTTTTCCTTCCTGTTGTTAGCCTTCAGCTTTGCTCTGTTTGTAATGCTCCTGTACTGCTCGTGTTGGTGGGCATGATTTCTGATTTCACTTGCTGAGTTGTGGTTATGTCTATCTAGTGTCTGAGCTGCTGTGACTGCGTATCGTCTGGGTGCTCTTCCCTCCAGACACCCTCTGTGTCCTAGTCCACTGGGAGGTGCCTGCCGGGAGGGTGGAATGTATTTCTCTGTTGATCTTCCAGGTCCCTCTAGCTGTATCTCAGATGTGTTTTCTGATCGCTGTGGTCTGGCTTGTTAGCACAAGTTGTTCCTTGAAGGTTTCTTCTCATTTGGGTTCTGGGTTTCACCCCAAAATCCACAACTGCCCCATTGCCTTTGTCTCGGTTGCTCGCTCTGGCCGCAACCACTCTCCCCTCCCTTGTTTTTATCTCCTCTTATGCATGTTTCTAATAAGGATGTTTGTCATTTGGGGCCCACCCAAATAATCACCACTTACCAGAGTAGAAACCCAGGAGCAACCTTCATAGGAATCAGTGTCAGGTAGGAGGATGGAACTGCAGTTGATGAATTGTAAACTCAGTGTGGCTAGGTCTGAGAATTGAAAGTTCCAGAGGGACCCAGTCTTAGGAAGTGTACCCTACTTTTATGGGTTTTATCTCTAGGAGCACTACCAGATTTTCACAGTGAATGTCAGGCAGAAATCCCATGTGCTTCCTCAAAAAGTGTGGACAGGAAATTAACAATTTTGGAATATACCTGAGCACTCTTCTTAACAAGATCTGTTCTCAAGAGAAACTATTTTACAGAGCCTAACCTATGAAGTTTTATCAGACTCTGACTCACCATTGGACGGAATATACCTATCACCATCCTCCTCTAGACTTCTACATGGGGGGTGGGGGGGATACCCAACTCCAGCCTCCTCTATTCATTCTTTCCCACTTAAGGGGGCAAGAAACTGAGAAACACTTGTAAAGTTCACATCACAGGCTCACTCAAAGACTGGGATTTAATCATAAAGTTATAGAACGTTTTTCCTCTCCCATACCTTAACACCCCATCATTAAAGGTCAATTTACCAGAGTTCTTTTATACAACAAATAATGTATGGCTTTCAACAACAAAAAATTTATAAAGCATAATAAAAAGCAAAAAAGAAGAGAGAGAACAAGCATCAGACTCAGGTATGGAAATGATGTTAGCAATAGACTGAGAAATTATGATTAATATGTTAAGGACCTAATCGAAAAAGTAGACAATATGCAAGGACAGATGGCAATGAAAGCAGAAAATTGGAAATTCTAAAAAGGCATAACAACTGCTAGAGATTAAATTTTCTTAACAAAAATGAAGAATGTTTGATGAACCCAGTAGACTGAACATGGCTAAGGAGAAAAGATGTGAGCTTGATGATATGTTAAAAGCTCCAAAACTGAAAAGCAAAGAGAAAATAAGACTAAACGAAGTGAAACATAAAAACTATGGGACAACTATAAAAGGTGTAAGATATATGTAATGGGAATACCAGAAGCAATAATGACTGAGAACAATAATTTCCTCAGGCACACAATACATCTGATAAAGGATTGATAACAAAAATTTACAAGGAACTCACACAACTCAACAACAAAAAAAAGCCAATAACCCAATCAAAAAATGGGCAGAAGAGCTCAAAAGGCACTTCTCCAAAGAAGAAAAGCAAATGGCCAACAGATACATGAAAAAATGCTCAACATCACTTATAATCAAGGAAATGCAAATCAAAACCACTATGAGATACCACCTC
>PVIJ01008934.1:0-70355 GCA_004024925.1 Scalopus aquaticus | reverse complement strand
TGATTTGCATTTCCTTGATTATAAGTGATGTTGAGCATTTTTTCATGTATCTGTTGGCCATTTGCTTTTCTTCTTTGGAGAAGTGCCTTTTGAGCTCTTCTGCCCATTTTTTGATTGGGTTATTGGCTTTTTTTTTTGTTGAGTTGTGTGAGTTCCTTGTAAATTTTTGTTATCAGTCCTTTATCAGATGTATTGTGTGATTGGTTTAAATGTGCAGATCAAGCCCATAGGAATATCCAAAGCCTGATTCAGGACTTTTATAGAACATGTCACCTTCACCTCCTGGTATTGCCATGTGCTGTGTCTGTGTCATCTGTGCTTGCAGACATGTCACCATGTTCTGGTTGTACGCACACACACGTGGACCTCTGCCACTTCATTTTGCACATGTGTATAGGGGCAGGTACTTAAGTGAAAAACTCAAGTGATTTCTATGTCAGCATTAGCAAGCTCTTCAGGCCTTCTAGTCACTCGGTCACTGGTGCTTTCTCATTGTTTTTTTTTTTTTTTTCCAATTCCCATGTCACTCTATTTCAATTTCCTCATGAGGATGCTTTTCACAGACTCCTTTTGTTTATTTTACATAGAGTGTCTGGGGATTTTTTGTTGTACTTATGAAGGGGCAGGAAAAATATGTTTGCCTCATCTTCTGGGAAGCAGATGTTTATTTGTTTACCATTTTTGTAGCATTTTTGGATTTATTTTTTCATGACTTATCTCATCATTACTCATTCAACTATTAAATTGCTCTTACTATTTTTATTATCTATTTATAGTTTAAACTATTAACAGTGCCATATTGGTTGCAAGTATATTGCCAGCTTTTTGATGAACTGTCAATTTTATAATGTCAAAATACAGAAATTTTAATATTTATGTAATCAAACCCATTGATAGTTTTTCATATGAACTTTCCCTTCCATAAAGTTTGTCTTTCTCTGTGCAAATTCTTTAGATTTTTAAAATGACTTTATCATTTTCTTTTGCTTTTCACTCTTTTGTCCACCTAAATTTAATATTGTTCTATAGTCAGAAAAGAGAATTTCTTTGAACTATGTTTTCAGGGAAAGAATTATTGATTGTATTGAAAATTTGAAAATATTCCTGAATCTCCTCAATTCCAATACAATGTCTTGTTATAATAACTACAGAATGTACCTTTTATTTGCTACATGGAATAGCAGGACAGTTCTTCTGAACAAAATGTCTCCACTCACCTTTTCATATTGAGGATGATGGGGAAGGAATCTTATCTGAGCTGTCGCCCCCAGGAAAAACGGCCATATTGGGAAGTCTGAGAAGGCTGATGAGGGAGGCCTTGACTGGACCATCAGAGGATATCAGTTGAACCTTTGTTCTGACAGACGCCCAAGTGTGTTCTGTCTCCTTCGATTTCCCTCTCACACATTAATCTTTGGCAAGGGTGCTAGGGCCGATCCATGGTCGTTTCTTATCATTATTTTAGAGGCCAGGGGAGTCTGTGTCATCTCTCACAGTGCATATGGGCCAGGGTGATGCCATTTGAGACACCAGGAGGGGATTCTGTAGCTGCAGGCACAACCCTAAAAAAAGAAAAAAAAAATCTGTTAGAGTTTGCAGGCATTGCTTTTTTGGACCTTGCTTCTAAGGCTTCATCAAAACCATAGACTGAGTAGAACAATAATTCTTTGCTGCTGAACACATCAGGTTAAGGAGAGAGAACTTATGATTCTATATTAGATTCTATATTGTATATATATGATTCTATATTAACTAGGATAATTTAAAAAAGGAATCACAGAAGGAAATCAGATTGCTAAAAGAAGAAAAAAATGTGCGATGCAATCATCAAACAATTATAAAAACTTCATAGAAACAGGAAGATATTTCTGGAACACATTAAGTGAAAAAAAAGCAAAATGAGAAATGGTATGCTCCCCATATTAGGAAATAAACACAAGTGATGATAGTAGTGGCTTTTGGGTGGTTTTATTTCTTGTTTCAAAACTTTAGGTAATGTTGTACATTTGTAGATGTCCTAAAATTTCATTTTTACAGTTTTATTAATTAAGGAAGAAGAATTATCAAAGAGTGGGCACTAACTTGGTGCACTCTGCTGTTAGTTACCTAAGATACAAAGTGCTTTAGATTTGGGCTCACATAGGTTGATTCTACAGCAATAAAGATTGTTTTATCGACCATTGCTTCATCACTGCCAGTATTTTTATTGCTGTACAACCCAAAGGTGGATTAAATATAACTCAAATGTTGTAGCACTTTATAAATTTCAGCATTATTTTACAAGCCGTGCCCAGAGAGAGTACAAGATAAAAAGAGCCTTTGCCACTTCCCCTCTTTTGCTGCTCTCTGAGCTATGAGGGGATCTTTAAACCAAGGAAAACAGAACGTTCCAGCAGGGCATGGTTGTTTCCTTGGGATGTGCTTTCCACAGAGGATCTTTGCCAGGAAAAACAGGTGACAGAATTTCTTTAAGGCCCACCAGAGCCTTCAGCCATACCAAGAATCACTTGGGAAGAAAGTCCCAGAAGCATTCAATTCTCCAGAGGAAGGTTTTGGGACAGACATGAGCAAGTCTAGGGCCAGGTGTGTGACTCCAGAGCCAGTGAGCCTCATGCTTCACAGAGATGGGTAACAAGGTCCAAGAGTTACGTGCAGGTTGGCCGCAGAAACTTACATAGTGGGAAGACTGGAAAATAGAAATTTCCTAAGTAATGGATGGAAAAGAGAGGAGGCTAGAGGGGATGTCTCTCTGAACCCCACTCCCACATTCATGGTGGCTGGTGCTACAACCACTTGGAGAAGAGAAAAGCCCTTGGGAACCAGAAGAGGGTCTAACAATGTATAAAATTGAATGGGAAGTAAAGAGAAATGGGGTCCATAGTAGATCCCAATCAGCTTCCTCCCCGCCACGTCTCTGCATAGAGAACATTGATCAATTCTGTCTGAAACACAAACTAAACAACTAAGCTGTCGGAAAGTCTTTATATGTATATTCTGAAAAGAATCTTAAACATGAGGGTTATATATTTCTTTTTTACTTATCAAACAAATCTCTATTTGTTATGTCTTAGTTAAAATATTCTAATCAAGTTCTATAAAAATTTGAGAGTACTGGTGTATGAACGAACATGTCACTGAGTTGACTTCCAGAGAATAGCAGGTGACCCTTAGAAAAGAAGGGAAGTCAAAGATTGGCATTTTGGGGAGACAGGCTTCACACCCTTTGCCTTTTCTCCATGATGCTGGGGTGCTGTCACACCCCAGGTCACAGATCAGACAAGGAGACTCGGACCTGCTGGTGGCCACGCAACTAGAACGACTCCCTGCCATCCCATTAGGTTTCATGGATTTATACTCACTTTTTCTCAATTACTTAACTACCCCCCCAGAAAGACCACTAGGGTGACCTTGCTGCAGGGCCAAGCCCGGAGCTGCTAGCCCTCTGGTAGCGATCCATGGGCACCAATGACAGAACACAGCAAATTCTCACCTCTGCGTTATGTCAGCTTCCACTGAGGTCATTTCAACCCCATAGCTGGTCCTTTCTTCTCCGTTCCCTGATGGCTCATTTCCATGACCAGCCAGTGCCTCCTATTAAAAATATAGACACAAACTTTTCCAGTAAAACTACACTATGTATTTTCAGTTTAGGAAAATGAAAACAGTAATGTGAATTTTCCAGACTGGTATGTTTCTAAGGCACAGTTACCTAACCTATTTTTTTCTGCTTGCCTCACTATTTTTCCATATTACACTAATCCCTAAATGCCAGCAGTTTTCTGGTGTATGTCACTGTTCACCTGACACTTTCCTCTTCTGGGGACATGCTATTTGCATGCACACGCAGCTCCACTGCTGATGTCCCTACCAGATTCTGCAAATGTTAATGTTGTATCTAATGTGGTAACATTCAAATCATAAAAACAAATATTGGAGGCTTTAAGCTTTCAAAGTAGTCATAAAGGTACTTCTCTTATAACTTTTCAACTTCACATGCATTCATATTTTTATTGACTGAAGTGGAATTTACAAAGAGAAAGGGTAGAAGCCTAAGGAATGATTACACTTAAAGAAGATTTTTATCTATGCTGTTTACCCCACTCCTACTTTTATTTCTTCCTTCTTTTCATTTCTCTAACATGCTATTATTCATAGTATAATGAGAATGTATTATTTACAGTGCCTAGAAAAGGAAAAGTTGAAAAATATGTATGATTTCATAAGATTGATTTTTTTTCTTGCCTAAGGTTGCATGAGTTGAATTTCTAATATAGTGTCATTCTTTATAGTTCTCATTCTCTTAGCCATTAGCTCAGGGGAAAAAAAAGTATATAGCTGCGTTCCAGATTTTAAAATGCATTATGTTGTTCTGGTTGTTCTCCTGAACCAAGTGGGACTTTGTAAAGTGTCCTTTTCACAAAGGAGAGAGACTTCCTGAGGCTAAATATCTCTCATTTTACTCCTATTCTCTTTCTCTCTCTCTCTCTCTCTCTCTCTCTCTCTCTCTCTCTCTCTCTGTGTGTGTGTGTGTGTGTGTGTGTGTGTGTGGGCGGGGGGGAGGGGCGGTGTATAGAAATGGGCCCACCATTCCTGGGCTGCCTTGTTCGGAGCCTGCGTCTCCCTAGGTTGTTGTGTGGGCGTGGCCTTGAGAGTTTGGATGCTGGTTATACACAATGGAGACAGTAAGAGAATGGAGACAAGTGGGTCAACTCACATGCAGTCCATTTTTGAAAGGAAGGAGAAGCGTAGGTTTAGCATCAGAGTCTACAGTGTCCTTGTGGACAGATTGCTAAGTCATTCCAAAGATGATTATTGAATTTTAAATGCCTGGCATGGAGCACCTAAAAATAATCACACATTGTAACCAATTACAAAAAGCCTTAAAAAGTTTAGTTCCTAAGTAAAATAGATTTTTTACAATGTTGTTGTTGCGCACAGCAATTCCATGTTGCAATCAGAGAAATTCTCTTCTAGGGAACCAAGAATGTCAGGAATATAAAATCTTCCATTAGGCATATTACTTGTACTTCTCCCAGGTCATAACAACCTTGTCTTATATTTTTCAGGTAGAGTGGTGATAACTCTTTTTTCCTACTTTGTGTTTGTTGATTGAAATCATGAAATACATGAAATCTCGTGTATTTACTCTTCACTCTCTCTACACGGTCAGAAAAAAAATGGACAAACATAGTTCCCTCTTGCTTAATACAAATCAAAGGGCCATACTGAATTTCAAACAATGTTTTGGTCTTTGTTATTGTACTTTGATTCATCCTTCTGAGCAGTTTCCAAGTAGCACTGCCACTGGTGAAAAGAATGACATGCAAGCAGTATTTTCAAAACCTCTCTAAGCCACCAGTTCTCAAAGTATGGTCTGGGGATGTTTGTAGGTTCTGTAGACCCTTAAGGGAGTCCATGAGGCCAAAACAATTTCCCTAGCAATGAGAGGATTTCACTTGCCTTTATATTCTCACACACATGCATACCTACTGAGGCTTGACCCAGTGGCTGCACAAAGTATGACAACAAAGCAGCTGAATGAAAGTGGATGTCATAATCCAACTGTCTTTGATAGAGGCAGACATTTGGAAGTGTTTAAAACAGTGTCATTTCTCTCATTTTATACTTGGAAAATAGAGTTACTTTTCTTAAAAATATGTTCCATGTGTTAATATGTAATGGATTGATAACATGATTTTAAGTGAATGAATGAATATTTTAAAATGTGTCAGTTTTACTTCTTATTAGAGTAACATGAAAAGATGAAACTTAAGACAAGCTAAAGGTTTTTGGAATCCTGAATAATTTTTAATCGGTTGACGTGGAAAGAAAAGTTTGAGAACTGTTGTTTTGAATTTGTCTACCTCCATTTAATCCTCTCTTCCTATGATTTACTTTGTGGCTACATCTTATTTTTTAAGTACACACTTCATTTTTCTATTTTGTTTACCAACCTGGTCTCTCACCCAAGTCATCCCAGCAGAGGACATTAACATTCTTTGTCCATAGAATGATAGAGGAGACAAGTTATTTTCAAAATGCATTCCACAAAGCTTATGTGCTTGAAAATATGATGATGTTTCCAGGAGGAAATGAGGGGACTGGGTGGGTAATTTCCATCTCCCCTGCCCCAGGCAAGACCACTTCTAGACTGTCCTCTAACAAATCAGCATTTGGGTTAAGACTTCATTTGATAAAAGACATTGTATACTAAAAAAGGTTGGAAACCACTCAACTAGATACTTTCTGAAGGTATTTTTAACCCTGATTTACCAGAGGACCAGTAGCTCCCCATGAGAGGATGTGCCAACCTTAAGTAAGACAATGCAACTTTGCTTTTTTGTTCTTTATGAGTTGAAGAGGTGAGCTGCAATACAATTAAGAGAGCAGCTATGCACAGGTCCTCACTGAAGAGCTTGTGGAGGGAATTTTCCTGTGCTCGACTGGAGAGCATGTGACTCTAACCCATACATACAAGCTACCCCTAGCATCTCACTCCAACACTTGGTCTCTGTCACCAGGCCTGGATCCTCAGAGAAGCCAGTTTACCTTGTATGATAGAACAGGCTAAAGTAGAAAATTCAGTAACCGCTCAGAGAAGTTTCTTTATCCCTTGCAGTTTATAGAAAATTTGCTTTGCTGTTGAAGTGGGAATAAACAAACTGCAATATCTAAATAATATTGAAGTGGAGAAAAATTTTATAGATGAATCAGAGCAGCAAAATATTGTAATAAAACAATATTCTGTTTTACTTTAAGAAGTCTTTCATATAGATTATCTCAGTTTTCTTGTCCTCCAATCAATAAACATTTAGACAGAATACTATCTTCACTGGCAACTTAAATATTCCATCGAGACCCGTGACAACTTGAGTGAGTTCACAAAAAGAGACAGAGCTACAATGTAAAGCTTTTGATTCATCAGTGAGTCCTCGTATTATATTCTGGAGGTTGGATCTCTTCTGTGATACTAACTTGACGGATAGTAGGAAGTGGCAGAGAAATATGCTGAAATATAACCTGAAATATATCCCAAAGAGACATTCCTCTGGGCAGTGAAAGCACCCAAAAGTCCAGCCCCTCTTTTTTTGCTAAGAAAAATCAGATGCATTTTAAGTAAAATGGTTTCAAATAAGTTATAATTACATTTTTTGGGAGAGGAAGATTGTGCTTTTTCACTTTCATTTATAGTTTTAAATCTACTTTGAAAATTTCTAGCATTTTCGAATGTTTGAAGTCTAGAATGATAAATATATGATCTTGCTATCTTAGGTTCCCCAAGAAAAGAGGCAAAGCATGACACATTTTGTATGAATTTCAACTCCAGATAAAATACTGTTTGTATTCAATTTCTGTGGAATTTGGAAAGTTGCTGCTTTAATCTCTTCCTTGAAACCCTTTGAAAAACACATTTTGGCAACTTTGTTCAAAACAAAATCACAAGATTTAAAGATCTTGAATAAAAAACTGCAATGAATTTGAGAGATTTTCTCATCTATCACAGCTGTGTCACTTTTGAGATGATTTCCAATATTGCACGCTACAAATTTATGACATTCTCTCTCTAGCTTGATTTTCCTCTCACGTAATGAGTGCTCAATTTTTCTCTTGAATCATGAAAAAAACTTGAAAGATAGCTACATTATGCAATTCAGATTCTGCACCATTTGCTGTTCCCTAGAAACTATGAATGGGTCAATCATTTCCTGTAATTGTTAATGACCTTAATGTGATCATTGGATGAAAGTCACACTATCCTAGTCAGTTATTTTTTAGGCCTTTGGGATTTTTTTGGTTTCTTTGGACCCATTCTATAGTGAACTAAATTAGTTAATTTATGTCTGCTGTTTCAGCTTTAAGTAACATATAACCCACTTTGTGTGCCTATCTGAGAATGATCCATTATTGACTTAGTTTGGAGTAGACATAATGTACTAATCTTAGTCATCAGTAATATGCCCTACTTAGAGAAATTTTCCATTCCCTTTATTTCTCAAATGCACAGACCACTTTGAAAAGTCCTTATCTATAAACAACAGAGAGGAGTATTTTCACACTCAAAGAATTCATCATAAGTCACTGGAGAATATCCTTGTGCTTCTAACTAATCTGCCTAAAGTAAATTTCAGCATAAACTCTTAGATGATTAAATGAAATTCACCCAACCATTTACTTACATAGTTTGAAAATATATAACAAAACTGATGGTTACATTTTGCGAGGGAAAAATATGACCTTAATTACTAATCTGATACAAAACAAAGCAAAACTACTTCAAGTTTTTCAAATAGTTAAAAGCCATCTAGATTTAGAATGGATATGAATTATCACTTCCCCATTCCAGCTCTATCTTAATTTCTCACTTTTATTTTCTCTTTTCACCCCTCCTCCTGCTTTCCCTTAGTCACATCTCCCTGTGGCCAATTTCCTGCTATATGTAATGTACACTATTTCTGTGGGTGACCTCAAATTTTTTTGGAACAGGGTACTACTCCCTTCTTTCCACATTGCTCTTCTTCTTCACTGTTCTAAGGAAATGTAATCTAAAGAATTAAAGTTGAAATTTCTTTGACTGAATGTTCTATTATCTGAAATGTACATCAGAAAGACATCGAAACTCTTTGGGGGGAGGGGAGGACGGATTGTGGAGCAAGAGAAGCATTTTTTGCTCTATAGAAGTTAATTTTTTAAGTAGGACTTTGATCGCTTGTTTAATTTGTTAGGGCTACCACAAGAACATAGTACAGACTGTGAGTTAAACAACAGAAATTAATTTTCCTACTGTTCTGAAATCTAGACGGCTGAGATCAAGGAGTAAGCAGGTTTGATTTCTCCTGAGATCTCTCTCCTCAGGCTGCAGGTAGACCCTGTTTCAGCATGTTCTTGCTGGGTCTCTCCTCTGTGAATATGCGCCCCTAATGTTTCTGTGTGCCCGAACTCCCTCTTTTTATAAGGACACCAGTCCAGTTGCATTATTGCTCCCATGACCTAATTTAACTTTAATCGCTACTTTAAAGGTCCTATCTCCAAACGAGGTCACATTCTGAAAGACTGGGGGTTAGACTTTTTACATAAGAAATTTTGGGAAGGACACAATTCTGCCTCTAACAACTGTGTTTTGGTATTGAATAAAATTATCTTTTGGTAGCCTCAATAACTCTTTTCTAGAGAGAGCTGGTTTTCTTTCCATGTAAACATTAAAATGCCGATTAGCCTTTTCCTGATATCTGGGTTGTGGTAAGAGTGATATTATCATTAGAAATTGAAAGAACATTTGGAATGCGGTGTTACTGATCTGATTTGTCTTGAATTGCTTTAAGTCATCTACTATCATATTTTAGAATGCAAGAGGAGGACTGCCAAGTTATGGAAGACTTGTTGGTCTTCTATATTTGAGAACAAACATCCACATTTAACCAGAAGGAAAAGTGAGACTAGAAGTACCTAAAAACTAGATTTGGTGGTGTATTAGTCTGTATTAGTCAGAGCCCTCAGAGAAACAGAAGCAATAGGAAATCTATTTACTGACCTATGTATCATCTATGTATCTATGTATCTATGTATCTATGTATCTATCTATCTATCTATTTATCTCTATTTTAAGAAACTGTAAGGGCTTTTAAGTTCAAAATCTGCTGAGCAGGCTATAAAGGTGAAGACCCCCAAAAAGGACTGATGTTGTAGTCTTGAATCCAATAGAGTCTAAGGCAAAATTTTTTCCTTTTCTGGACTTTAGTCTTTTCTCTTAAGGCCTTCAATTGATTGGATGAAATTTATGCACCTTATGGAGGATAAACTGCTTTATGCAAAGTACTGAATTAAATATTAAACACATCTGCACAGCAACTCTTAGACTGGATTTGACTAAACAATTGTTACCATAACCCAGCCAAATTAGCACATAAATTTAGCCATCACAGGTGGATTTTAAAATGTAAGGCTGACAACCCATTGTGACACTGTCTTCAAGAGTGTGGCTCATGTTCTTGCTGTCAGTTAGCTTCATTGGGTATTTAATGAAGGTAGCGATGTCACTTGATATGGTCATGCTAATGTGGAAATGATCAGTTCTGTAATGATCTCTTCCACATGCACCAGCTGTAGAATGTATGCAGGAAAGTCACCAAAGGAAAGAATAGGTATTGTGAATATTCACCTTCCTGGAGGCCTGAAACCATACAGCATGCCTCTTGATATTAGTTTGACTTTTGAATCCACTGTCTTTCACTGAAGATGTGATTTGAGAAGCTCTGCTGTGTTCACAGGTACTTACATCCAATAACTGTGGTTATTTAAGCATGAAATAACGTAGTTTTTCTTCCAGTTTATGTGTATATGTGCGTATGTATATATGTACAAATGTGTTTGTTGTTGGAACACAAATTTATTTATGCATACAAGAGCTTGGATGTAGGCCAGAGGTGTGGGTGTGCATGTGTGTGTGAGAGGATTCACCAGAGACAGACAGAGTGGGGAGCAGAACAGGCAGACTGACTGAAATACACTGCTGAGGGGAGCAGCGGGTATGACAGGAGAGGTCTGCTGTGGTATGTGGGTCAGCTCCCTGGCTGGGGATCAAAACGTGCTGCAGTGTTTGCTGATAACTTCAGAGCTCTGAGATTTAACCCCTTGCACCACAAGGGAGGTCCAGGAACACAAATATCACTGGTCAATAGTGAGATCATTACTGACTTAAAAAAGGCCCTAATCTGTAGTATCTTGGTGTGCTGAACATGAATATAACCCTGAAAATTTTTTATTAGCTCTCGTTTTGAAGATATTTCATATTATTCATTTTATAAGTTTCACTGTATAAATTTACCTAGTAGGACTGCAACAACATCCTAAATCAGCCTAGACTAGGTCATATTGCATCGCATTGCGTAATACCATCATGCACACATCATCCAGAGTTGATTGCATCATTTTCTGATGCAATGCAATACTACTGCCAGGCGGCTGCTGAAGTAAGCTGATGTCAGCAGTGCACTATACAAAGCCCTGTCGGAAAGGTTGAGCATTGAACATATTTCAGACTTTGTGCAAGACAGTTGAAGCTACTGTTCCATAGAACTGTTATTATTTTCTCCATTTAAGCACAATACAGAGCAGTAATGCCTTGAAAGTGCATTAATAGCGTGGACAATTTCTGCTCTATTTGTGGGGAAGTGACAGTTGCCAACCAGAAGAAAAGTATCACTTCTCAAGTGAAGAAGGCACAGCATCTTTACTTCGGATGCAAGGTTGGTGACCAAGACAAGCCTTGGGCCCCGCATATATGCTGTGCTACATGTACAACACAGCTTTCACTGTGGTTAAATGGCAAAGGACCATCAATGCTGTTTGCAGTCCCCATGGTGTGGAGAGGGCCAAGCGACCACATAAAAGACTGTGACTTCTGCTTGGTTCCTCCTCTTTCCAGCAGAATAATGAAGCAAAAGAAGTCGAGAATAGTCTACCCAAACATTCCGTCTGCGTTGAGATGACGGTTCAACAACTGCAGGGTGACGCAAAACAAACATGGAATGCTTTTTGCCTAGTGTCTACAAACTTTCTTGGGAATGTTAGGGCAGAAAACTACAAGGAACTAGTAGAAGACATACTGATGCAATATCAGAAACTTGACTGCAATGTGTCTCTAAAGATCCACTTCCTTCATTCCCATCTGGATTTCTTCCCTGAAAACTGTGGTATGGTTAGTGATGAACATGGCAAACGTTTTCATCAAGATATCACATCAACAGAACAAAGATACCAGGGAAAATGATCCACTACAATGCTGCCTGACTGCTGCTGGACACACCCCAGAGATGCTCCTGAACAGCTGTACAAGAGACAAGAAAAGAAATCTAAGAAGCAGTCTATGACTTGATTTTTTACAGGTATTAACCATAGGCCTATTACTATTGACATGCATTTTGTGATGTAAACATCCATTTATTGCAGATTACAAAAAAACTAGATCCAAAATTAGAATTTGACTGTCATATTCGTGTTGAGCACATACAAATTGATAGGAAATGACTAATTTTATTTCAGTAATATGACTTTTGTAAAAATGTGTTGACCAGTGTATTTATTAATTTATTTGGATTATTCTACAATTAACTCTTAAACAGTAAGCTTGCACTGTGCAGGTCCACTTATACATGGATTTTTTTTCAATAAATATGTGAATATAATCTCTCTTCCTTATGATTTTTTAGTAATCTCTTTTCTCTAGCTTTATTGTAAGAAAACAATATTAATACACAAAACACACAGGCTATCTATTACTCAGGTGTTGATGTTAATAGTAAAGTTTCTAGTCAATAGCTTTAAATAGTAGTAGTTAAATTTTTGTGAGTCAAGTTATATGTGGATATATAGCTGCACAGGGGTTGGGCTCTTAAAGTCTGCATTGTTTAAGGATCAACTCTACTTCGAAAACCACTAGCTAATTTTAATGGCCTAGTGGCTGCCATGAAAAAATTACAAGGGCACAATAAACTGAGAGAACTGGCAAACCTCTATGGCAGGGATTATGACTGCATTGGGCACCTGCTAACAATTAAACAATGGGTTTCAGGGTGATTAGAAACTGTAGTTTTTCACGGTATGTACGCATGAAAGAACGTACATGAGAGAATTTTGTATGCATTTTCACTGTATTATTCTTATTTTGCTTTTTGAAAGGATTATTTAAAAGCAAGGTGATGTTTAACTTACCTCAAAATCTCCTGCCCAGTCTTTACCTAGTTTCCCCCACCTTGGTAAAATGGTTTCACCATTAAGTCAGAAACTTAAGCATCATCCACTCTTCTACACTTTCTGTCTATTACCCCCCACAGTGAATTTGTCACCAAGTCTTGCTCTTCTGCCTTCAACCTCTATCCCATGTCCATCCATTTCTCACTGGCCTCACTACTATCCCTTGCTCAATCCACCCCCTTCTCCTCTTCTAGACCCTGAAGACTGCAACAGCCTCCAACAGATCTTCCTGCCTCCCTCCTGCCTCTCTTTCTGTCTTAGCAACACCTCAAACCGCTTGTGAAATTATAAATGGAATCAAGTTATTCCCTAACTTAAAGCCTTCAGTCACTTCTTATTTCACTTAAAAAAAGTCTTGAATCTACCTACCGGGACTTAAACAAACCCCACACCATTTGTATCTGCTCTGGCTCCTGGGTCTCATCTCCACATTGTAACTTCAGACTCCAGGCTTTAGCATGCTGACTTCTTTCATTTGGCAAAGTCACAGAGCCTTTTCAGCTCAAGTGTTTCCTCCCATGGCCACCAATATGATCAGCTCCTTTCATCCTCTGAGTCACAATTCAACTGTGACTTCCTCAGCCAAATGTTCTCTGACCACACAACCACACCATTCTAAATAGCATCCCTTTCATGACCTGAACTGACCGGCTTGTATTTATAGTGGCCAACTGACTTATTTATTGCCTAACTGGCCCCTGTAAATGTAAGCTCTCCTAGGGTAGGTGGTGGGTCTTTGTACTTCTTAGTACGTACCTAGTACCTAGCAGTGTTTCTGATATTCAATCAATACCAATTATTGAAATAAATGAATAAAAAGAATGAGAGAATGGGAGGATGGACCCACTCCACCACATATGTGGGAAGAAGTCTCTTTGATATGTCATACTCTGCTGGCCATTCCATCTGGCCTGCTCTCCTGCTCTTGACCTTAAAATCACCCCCAAAAGGGAAAGTCACTCAATAGAGTGAAAACTGAAGTCAAATTCAAGAACAGAAGCAATGAGGCAGAATCCGTTATTCCTCAAATAACTCCTCAAATCTAATATCTTTGTGAGTACAAATAAAAATTTCATATTATTTTCTTGGGTCACTCTTTTTCCTGCCTTACGGCCATGCCTATCTTAATCATACTTTAATGATTTAAATATTTACTATACATATGATATTTCTTAAGCAGCTATTTCCTTTGTGCTAAAACTTCTGTCCTGGCTTTTCTATTTACAGAAGTTCTGGTAGTGATGTTCATTGAATGACTTAAGGAAAATATTTCTTGGGATGTCTGCTACATACAGTGTGGAAGATGTTGCAAAGCAAAACTTCAGTTTCCTAAAAATAAATCTTATCTCCAACCCTCTACTTTATGAAAAATGTTATTATAGTCCAAAATCCTGCGGGAAAAATCATTTGGTGCCTTAAAGTGAGGGAAATTTTGTGAAGGTATACTGTCATGGTCAGAGAGAGATTTACGAAGTACATTCATTTGCATTGCATTTATTTAAAATGTTTTATTAGTTTTATTTTTCCTTAGCCTTAGTGAAGCTTGTGTGTAGATCACTATTCATTTAACATATCATTAAAATTATTATTATAAATACTTCTCTCTTAAATACTAGGCTCTAAACTCTTTAGAGAAAAACCACCTATGATCTGGTTGCCCCCCTGGGGAGTTAACATGACAGCCGGGATTGGTAGACTTCTACATGCCTGACTATGCTATGATCTCATTTGTAATAAGATTTATATTGACAGAACGGATAATAAGTGTTATAAAAAATGTGAGGAAAGGAGAGATTTATTTGAATTCTTTTTTTTTCAATTTCACTGAAGTATAGTTGAAAAATAAAAATTATATATATTTAAGGTCTACAATATGATGTTTTGATCCACATATGCATTGTGAAATAATTACCAAAATAAGCTACTTAGCCCATCTACCCCCTCACTGTGTGTGTGAGGGAAATGTGAGCATTAAGATTTATTTACTCCCATAGTCATCTTCAAGCATATAATGCAATGTACTTAACTATGGTCATCACGCTGTGCATTTATTCGTCTTCTAACTGGAAGTCTGTACTCTTTGGACAACATCTCCCCTTCCCCCCACTGCCCAATTCCTGGACTCCATCATTCTACTCTCTGTTTTCATGAGTTCATCTTTTTTAGATTCCACATATAAGTGAGATCATGAAGAATTTTTCTTGCTGTGTCTGGCTTACTTCACTTAACAGTGTTCTCTGGCCTCATGCATGTTATCACAAATGAGACATTCATTCTTCATTGTATATAAATATTGTGTTTTCTTTATCCATTGATTTGTTTTCATAACGGCACTCAGAGTTTGTTTCTGTAACTCTTCGAATTCTTTGAATTAATGAAAATGCCTTTGGAAAAGACATGCCCACTAGTCATGGAAGGGGAGATTTCTTTGTAAGCAAAACTTTAAAAAGAAGGCTGTAAAGAAAAAATGAGACTAGCTGTCTCGGGAAGGTATTAGCAATGGATGAAGAGAGGCAGCAAATTCAGAGCTCTCTGTTCCTGACCTGAGCTGAGGGATGGCCAAATAATGAGCAATTATCTGACATCCACCTCAAGTACAGAGGCTCATTCAATGTCAAAAAGGCCCTGGGAGCCACAACACTCCCAGCTTTGCCACTCTTGCTCAGCAGAGAGACCCTGGGCCCTCCCTGCCACTCTTTCTTCTCAGGGAAAAAAAAAAAAAAAACAACAAAAAAAAAACCATGAAGAAGTTGTTTGGCCAGATGCATCCTTAATAACTTCCTAGAATGTAAGCAAGTTTGTTGGAAGACACCAGCTCTTCCTTCTGACTCTTCCCTTAGACTGTGACCTGGTTCAAGTTGCTCTGTAATGATTAAAGACCCAAGAATTGAATGTCCCTGAGCAGATAACGAGAGTTTCGATGACATAGTATCTACCAAGTGTTTACCTTAATAGCCTTCCCCAGAAGAATCCTAGATCAGTATCTCTCAGTGGGAGCTTCCACTTACCCTTTTAGGAGATTGTTCTGATTAGGGAAAATTGTTTCAGAGGAAAGAATAAATTCAGGTGAAGCTGGTGACAGAACCTAAGCATGCTGACTGCAATTTTACTGTGGCCGGGCATAATTTCATCTTCTGTTTTACTTAAAATATTTTAGAGTTAGTAGAAAGCTGGAGGATTTGCATTTTATAAAGATCATTCAAAATTCAAAATAGACTCTCCACAGTATAAAGAATGGTAAATAGCATTGTGGTTATGCCCTTCAGTGTTCACTTAGAAGATTCAATTTAATCTAAAAAATGCAATTAAAATTAAGTGCTTTGCACCCAGTTTCAGCAATAGGTGTTACTATGTATAAGATACCATAAAAATAGCTGTGGAAGATCTGAAAAGCTGAATGCATAGTCTGTGCCATCTTTGGGAAGAGGAGACATAATCACAGGAAATACAAAATACATACAGCAATATGTAAGCACCAAGTTAAGTGATTCAGCAATTTAAATTTAAAGAGTGAAAGCCTCATTTTAATTGCAAATTACATAATTGCATTTTCATGTTTTACAATAAATGAGATGAATTTCTCTCCAAATTATTCTTCTCTCGGAGAGGCAACTTGGACTGCATCGTCCTGGCTGAAAGCCAGACCCCTGTACCCCTGGCAAAAGCATTATTGTTCTGAAGTTCCCCAGCCCCATGTGTCCCTTCTGGGTTGGGTTGACTGAAAAAGCTTGGCCTCAAATAAAAATGTTGAATATGTGAGTTATTATGGATGTCCAAATTTTATTTTAAAGATCCCTCTTCTCTGGTGCTATGAAAACAAGTTACTGTGTTCCCCCGGTTAAAAACAGGAGAATTAATTGATAGGCAATTACATACACATAAAATTACACTTCAATTTTTTAAGTATTTGGATGTGAAGAGGAATTGTAACTCACATATGAAGAATTCACAGATGAAGAGGTTCACAAAAGAAGAATCTTAGGGTGATGGGGAAGGTGTGATTATAGGATAACTTTCATAACTTATCATGGAATCGATATTAGCTTTGGGTATTTTCTCTGATAAGCAAGACAACTAAACCATCCAGCTTAGTTTTAGTCTCAAGTTGTTATACTAGATGAGATTTTCTTAGTGAACTAAATAGGTATTTTTTTTAAATAGTGGGAGGCTAATTGATGTTAACTTGAGTCCAAGTTCAGCTCACTGCTTGGATTCAAAAATGTTGAGAAAAGTCTGATAAGTTGGTAAAATAGGCATACATATACTCACCCACATTCTTTGACTCACTTGGGGAAAGTGTTTGTGCAGTCAGTAAGGAAGAGGAGAATTGGGATGGGCGTCATGGTATTTGACTCTGATAGTGTCCCAGAGTGGAATGATTGGACATCTGCCCAGTCCACTGGCCATTTCCATTTCCCTGCCTTGAGATTTACCCCTCTTCCTGTCAGACACATTTGTATTATATAATCCCAGCCATGGCTGATTGAACACGAGCGACATCCTATTCAAGATATGTTGCCCTGATTTTCTTTTCTGAAAATTTAGAATTGAAAATCCAAAATAGTTAGAAAGTCTCTCTATATGACAGAATCTTACAAAACACTGAGTTTTAGTGGGAGCAATATATTCTGTCATGTGTAAGGAAAGTTGAGAAAGCTGGTTGGCAAGAGAAAGAAGAGTGGAGGAATATATCAGAAACATGAGATCACAAGTTATGTACCTGTGGTTTTTGGTGATGGTGGGAGAGAGGAGAAAGGCATTTTCAGGTTAATATGTAAACACCTAGGCATGCAGCCCTCTAAAGAAGGGGGCAGTGGACAGTGGCGATGCAAGACTTGGAATTTACTTTGAGGGTCAAAGTAGTCACCAAAAAGGAAAATTGTACTGAAAGATTCACTTATAAATAACATCTGGAGATTTGGAGATATATCAGGGTAAGATTTGCATCCAGAGAAGGGGAAGGTAGAGAGCCACTGAACTTTGGATAAACAGCTCTAAAGTGACCTCTTTAGTGTCATAATTGGTTGGGTGTAAGGAGCTTGCAACCATAAAAGAGCAAAAGTTATAGCACCAGAGAAAATTTCTTTGCAAATAATAAATAATATAGAATCCATAAAATAATAAGATGGTGGTTATTTTTCATCCTAAGTAGGTTTGTATCCCTGAATGAGCTGCATTATTCAATGGCTAGGTAGCTTTGGCAACTTGTTTACCTTCTCAGAAACTTGGAACTAACCCGTGGCTGAGGCCATAAACTGTTACAGGTGGTGCCCCCTGGAGGGGGGGGTCACTGGTGAGGATCAATAGCCCCAGGGAAAATGCTACAAACTTATCGCATTTGTGGGCGGAGCTACGGATAAATACAAGGGCCTGCAGAAGGCGGTGAGGATTCATTCAGTCTTCAAGATTTAGCATTTTCAGATTGTCAGCGTTTGGAGTCAGTGAATTTTGGCCCCCACTGCGCCTATCTTCCAGAAGGCTTTTGTGGGCCTCTGAAAGTGGAGGCCTCCAACAGCCAACCTCCTCAGAGAGAAAAAGTTCGGAGGCAGGCGTTGCAAGTAGCTGAGCGACTGAAACTGTTCCGGGTTCTGCTGCTGTTACAGCCGAGGAAAGAAGGCGCAGACCCAGAGCTGGACGCCTCACCGAACTGTGAGTGTGACCGTTTGTTTTTCAGGTCATTTAGCCGCTGCGGCTGCTGTTTTGAGTGTCGCTGGCCTGGTGCTTCACTGGGGCCTGGCGGCAACTCCGCGAGCATTTCCTGTTGTGTCTGCGTTGTCCTTCTGAGTTGATGCCGCCTACAGTCTGACTGCCAGGTGCTCCGGGTGGGCAGAGGCAGGAAGATGCCATCTTGGGCACATGGCCTCTTGTTCAGGCGAGGAGCTCTGCGTCCTCAGTGGTGAAAAGATGTCATTTTAGCAGCTTTTTGTTCTGGACTTAAAATGCCTGAACATTGCTTCGGGTGAGGTAATTGGCCATTTTTGGCCTCAGTGATTGTTTTTTCCTGGTTTGTTAAATAATTCCCATTGTTCTCTAAGCCTGAGTAGTCTTGCAATTGTGCACATGGGTGAAGAACTCAGACAGTGACTGGTAAGCTGTTTGGACATGTCCTTGGCCAGTTTTAGTGCCCCTTGCTGCCCTGTATCAGTCTCATTTACTCATATGCCATGGAAGTCCTCTGAACATGACTATTTATGTTGTTGGGGGTCTGACACTTGTATTTTTTTGAAGCTAAATCGGGCCTAGGGGCCTGGGGACACCCCGGGGACTCCTCTCGGTTCTTGTCTCCCTAGGAAAGAATTCAATGTGGAGACCAGAGTTGGGCAGCAAAGTAAGAGGTTTATTGATAGCTAAGAGGAAGAACAGGAAAGCTCTCTGAGCAGAGAGGGGGTCTGAATGGGTTAGCCTCCAAGGGGCCGGGGAGTCGGCGCTTAAAAGGATACAGTGGGCAAGGAGTAGGGCTTGCATAGCTCTGTGTTGTGTCTCTTGCTTATTGGTTGAGGCCCGTGGGGCATCCTGGGTTACTAAGGCCCACTGAGTTTTCCCGTGTTACTTGGTCTGTCTTTCTGGAGCCAGCTTTGGTACATTGCTTTAGCATTGTGTTATTGTGCCGGTGTTCTGAACATTCCATTTTCAGTTGAGTTGGGGGGGTACTCTGACTACCACTGCTTATTCTCCATTCAGTTTGATAAATGTGTTCAGGGCACCTGGGCTTGGGCACCCTGTTCCTAACTGACTACCTGTACCCGTTTGCTAACTTCCTCATTCAAAGATATGGCTATCGAACATTTGTTCACCTCCATCTTCAAAAGATGATTCATTTTTTGCGTGTTTTTTCCCTGTGCCTAGAATTTG
This sequence comes from Scalopus aquaticus, assembly GCA_004024925.1. Classification (NCBI taxonomy): domain Eukaryota; kingdom Metazoa; phylum Chordata; class Mammalia; order Eulipotyphla; family Talpidae; genus Scalopus; species Scalopus aquaticus. The sequence goes on along the minus strand of PVIJ01008934.1, from coordinate 50,753 downwards.
TTGTTTCTATATATTTTATTATAAAGCAACATTAATTACAATCTTTCTTATAAGCTCAAGTGCAAATAAGCAATTTTCTTAAGACAACGTTTCAAACAGTAGGTTTTTACTGTAGATTTAAAAATACACAGTGTGTGGAAATGAATTTTTCCTCTGTGAGGTGTGGGACCTAAAAGCCATTTTCTGCTTGCCTCTGGTACATGTCAATGGCTGAGCATTGGAAAGAAGTAATTTCACTGCTGCTTAAAATCAGATTTGTGTTTGTTGAAGGATTCCAGGAGCCCCTTGAATGGAGACCTCCCTGCAGCTCTTGCCTGCAGTGGAAATGCCCTCAAAGAGGCCTGAGAAATGAAAGGCTGGTGGGAGCAGTGGAAGAGAGAGGATGTTAAATACACTTAAATCAATGATTGGCTATGCAAGGTCATGCTGATCATAAATCCTAGCTTGGAAAAGCAGTCAAAAAAAGAAAAAAGAGGAAAGAATGCAGAACAAGAGTTTTCCACTGGAGAAACAAAGTGAGTCAGAAATAGTGTGAAAGGCTATTTGACATGGAGTTAGCAAGATAGTTATGAACTAGCCCTGGAAAACCTTGAAGGAGGCAGAGTGTGTTTGGGAATATCACTACTGTGCTCTCAAAATAGAGGGTGTTTTTTCAAGTTATAAGGGTGTGTGTGTGTGTGTGTGTGTGTGTGTGTGTGTGTGTATGGAGGGACATGCATCCATTAAAATACATCCTGTATGTGGGGTTATGTGGCTACCTGAACTCACCTGTTAGTCTGCCTAGAGCTGGCCTTACTGTAGCTTATGCCCAGGTTTCTTCCATCTAAAAAGTTCCCAGTGCCTTTGCATCCCAGAAGCGCACAGTGGTAGCTTACGTGGGGCTCTGTGGGATTGACAGGAGAACATAACATGGGAAAGCAGGAAGAATGGATTGTGAGTTGGTCTCTCCAGGAAGCTGGGTGAGTAGTAAATATCCTCTTGCTCACCAATAAAGAGACAGAACTGATTATTCCATAGGTGGCATTTTCTTTTGCTCTATCAAGCTAATCAATGTCTTGCTGTGGTGGGAAGAGATGCTGAATTGCTAAAATGGCTGCCTTTCAGATGAGGAAAAAACTGAGAACCTGCTCTTAAGTCCACAAATAACTACGGTTTATTTTCCAGTGAGATGGAGTTATTGGTCTGAATGTTCCCACCCAGTGCTAACCTAGTGAGTACACTGGGTCAATCTAAATTATCATTGTAATTTCAGGAGAAAAGCTTCAGTTTGGTCAGAGTAAAAATGTATTTTAACAAGCACAAGTTTATATCTGAACCAGGACTTTTGGCTGCCCAATTCCAAATACATAAAGCCAAGAGAAAAATCTTCCTCCAGTATACTTTATGTATCAGAATATGCCTAACTTCAAGTGCTGTTGGTAAAAACCCGTATAGTTCCAGAATTATTATCAATTTAATTTTATTCATATAAATGAGAATAATTGAATAATAACCATACAACTAAAACCATTACTAACAATCAATCCTTTTAGACCTGATAGCATTTGGATAATTAATTTTGTCCATCTCAAACCTAGTATTCTAGTGAAATTATTTCTAAGGAGGTACATGAGACATGTTTGGAAAGTCATTTGTATAAATGGACAGTCAGAAGAATTTTTTTTTCTAAAACCATGAGGTGATCTCACTTTTGGTGGTCTCTGATATAGTGTTTATAATCAGTTATTATCATAAGTGTATAACTTTGTTGTCCATCATTTAGATCTTCCTTAGAAGCTTGTTGTCCACAAAAATAGTTCACAATTGATTAACACTCTATTTTTCATACAGACATTCCAAAATAGTAAAGACACACCTTATACTCTCTAGTATTGTTCTTTATTTTGAAGAGACTTTCCGATAGCAAGGAGATCCCTTACTACTAGCACTTAGAATCTAGGATTTCTGAGAGCTCCTACCAATATCATTCTTTCATATTTCATATCCAGTTCATTTTGGATTTTCCAGTCCTACTATTGCTTTCACCACAGACAGATCTACTGAAATACACTGCTGAGGGGAACAGCAGGTGACACAGGAGAGGTCTGCTGTACCATGTGGGTTAGCTCCCTGGCCGGGGATCGAAATCATCCCACAGTAGCTGGCAATAGCTTGATAGTGCTGACTTTTACCTCTGGGCCTCCAGGGAGGCCCAGCAGTTTCTATTTCTGTTACTCTATAAACTAGGCTAAGGCTACCCATTCATCACAAACATGGCTATAGATAAAATGTGGCAACTGGTCAACTCAAAATACAATGACAAAGAAATAAGTAAAGAAGCTGCTGATGCTAAGCCAAATACAAGCTCTTGTTTCTTTTCTTTCCCTCTCTCCTGCTCCTATTGTCAGTGTCGACTGACTTCTCCCTCTATTAAGATCCATCCTCTGTGGTTCCTCTAACACTGGGAAAGGCATCTGGAATGCCAACAGTTTAACCACTGAGGACCATGTCCTCAACAGGAACCAGACTATTCTATGTCCTTCTTCCTTGAAAGAGACCGTTCCCTCTCAAAACTGACAGCACTTCTTAAAATTTCATCATTTCAATTGTTGCTCCAGCTATTTTCAAAACCCTCTGGCAAGCAGAGATGTGAGAGTGATTAGAGATATTGTCAATACAAATTACATCAGTTTCTTTTTAATCTCTCCAGAAAAAAAAACAATGTAAGGCATTGTGGGTTCCTTGGTCTCCTGAAGGAGTTAAATTGGACAGAGCTGATTATCTTAAAACCCATTCTTGTCTCTTACTTTTTCTTCTAGTGAGTTTGTCATGTTTATCAGTCAGATGAATTCAGCCAAGTACAGCAGCGTCAACTTAATGTCATTCTGTTATACTGTCAGCTTAGGAGTGTCTTTACTTTTTAAACAAATCAACATTAGGATGATTTAATTATATATTTTATTTTTTAAAAGATTTATTTATTTATGCATACAAGCTGGGGTGTAGGCCAGAGGTGAGGGAGGATGAGAGGATTCACCAGAGACAGAGTGGGGAGCAGGACAGACAGATCCACTGAGGGGAGCAGCAGGGAGACAGGAGAAGTCTGCTGCCCCATGTGGGATGCTCCTTGGCTTAACCTGTTGTGCCACCAGGGAGGCTCCAGGATGGTTTAATTTTAAAGTACAGTTGGATAAGATCATTGTAAGCTGTTTATGTATCAAGGAAGTAGGTATTCATAAATCCTTGCTATATGGTGACACTTTAAATAGTAGGTGATAGTGCAGTGATTGATTTCCAATTAGTAATGTCAACAAAAACTTCCTTGGGAAAAATTAAAATGAAAAAAACTTTTGGACGTTCAACATTAGATGGCTCAATATAATTCGTGTTAGTATTGTTTTGAAGCGTTACTGTCCTTCAGTTACTACTGGGCTATATATTGTAAGCCTTATTCATTATGAACTAATGTGCATCATTTAAGAAAGTCACTTACCCTTTCTGGATATCAGTTTTCTCATCAGTAAACTGAAAGGGTTGGACAAAATTATCTCTTAGATTATCTTTTAGCAATAGGTGATTTCATAATTACTATATTTGTCATAGAAAATTACCAATAAAAATAAGCAAATTCAACTTAAAAAGTTTTACTTGATAAATAAATATGAGTGCTTTCTAGTTGATAATCTAGGTAAAAATGATTGATGTGTTGCTTGAACAAATTATTGCATTTAAGAAGAAAATGTGAACTGTAACAGATCTAGTTCGAAATTGCTGCTGTTGTGTTTTAGAGTCTCATCACAGATTTTTATGTTACACGTCTTTTTTGCTATCATAATATTGGAAACAGATATTTATTTAGTTTTAGCAAGTCTTAACCATTGCTTAATAATAAGAGCTATCACATGTAGGGGGTTTATTATGAGTTAGGGGTTTATTGTGAGAGTATTATAAACATTTTCTAATTTAGCTCTCAGTGTGCATCTGAGGTTAGTATTATTATCACAAGCATATTGAGCAGTAAACTGAAGCGTAGTAAGGGTGGTAATTAGTTAAGGCAATTAGTAACTGACAGTTTTCAACCTGAATCCATCAGACTCCAAAGTCATCCTCTTAAACACTGTGCTACCTTTCTTATATTCTTTTATAAATATTTTAGTAAGCAAATGTGCACCAGCTCTCTCCAATTTCTAGTCACTATGTAAAATGTTGGAAAACACATTTTTTCCCAAGCAAAATTTACCATTATGAAAAATAAGTGCCCTGCCATTTATACATAAATGAAAACATTAACAATAGAAGAAAGATGCTTCCTAGCCATTATAAGAATTCAAGATCTTGTGAAACACAAGGCTCTCATGTCATTGTCTATTTAAAGATTTTTTTCTCATGACTCACGTGGAACTACCTTCTTGAGTGCAGACTCAAAGTCAAAGGGATATTAGAGATGAGTACATTTTTAGGAGGTGTACCTTTCCTACTCAGCTATATGTCATAACCACTTGACAATTTCACCTATATCTTTCAAGTGCAAAAAAAAAATTCCCAAACTTTTCTTTTAATGCAATTCATGCCTAATGGGTTAAATCATTCTACCCTGCTGCCCCCATAATGATAAGTTGGAGTGCTAAGTCCCAGTCACCTCAAAATGTGAACTTATTTGAAGATAGCATCATTGCAGGTATAATCAAGTTAAAATGAGGTCAGCAGAGTGGTCCCTAATTCAACATCACTAGTGATTTATATAAAAAGGAGATATTTGGTCACAGAGGCAGATGCATGTAGAGGAAAGGCAATGTGAAGAGACACGTGATAGGATGGCCATCTACAAGCCAAAGACCCAGGACAAGAGCTTTCCCCCCCAGCTCTTAGAGAGACCCTGTACCTTGAGTTTGGACTTCAGCTTCCAGACTGTGAGAAAACACATTTCTGTCATTTAAGTCATCCAGTTTATGGTACTTAGTTACGGCAGTCCTAGCAAATGAACACTATATCACCAATGTGTTAAAAACTTTGAGATGACATATCAGTGTTTTTCTGGCTCCCCTTTTTAGAAAAACTAGTCACTTTTCTTCATACTAATAGTGTGTGCTCAAAGTCTTTCCACTTCTTTCTCCTTGAATTTCCATTGTCCATCTGACATGCTTTCCTAGATGTCCCTGTTTTGTGAAGCCTGTTCTTGGCTTCTGACATTTCACTGATGGAGACCAAGGAGAGGATTGAGAAAATGAGGGCATAGGACAGGCCACTAAGAGTGGAGATGTGCAAGACTTGGACATGATCCAACATACTTTATAAGGAGATTACTGTGGGGTATTTTATCCTTAACACCTTATCCTCAGAGTTTATTTCCTTTGATGATCTTATAAGTAGTAGGTGACTTTCTCAGACTCGGAGACCCTAATCTTGGCCATACTGGTTACTATTACCATGTCACAAAATTAATAAATGGTGCTATATATTTGAAAAATCTTAATCTGAAGAATGACATAAAACATCTTGGAACAATTATTCATTGCTTACTATATAGCTACATGTAATTATATTTATAATAAGTTTTGAAAAGGCTAAAACATTTATTTATATATTCATTCAGCCAATAGTTGTGGAATGCCTCCTGTGTTCTAGCATTTAAGTTTTGGTGGAAGTCATGCTAGTAAATGTTTTCTACTATGAACTTTAGAACAAGACACATAATCATTTGAGGCTTCATTTTCCTATTTGCATAAAAATAGAGTTGTATGGTACACCCATAAAGGTCTTCCTAACACTAAAGTTCCATGACTTTTATGATTCCATATTTAAATAACTTTTTGCTTCCAATGTTTGATATCTTAAACTTGCACAGAATTCATTCTCCTGATTAAAAAGGTCAACGTGTGACTGGTTCTTTGATAGACCTGAGGATGTTCACAGGTTGCGAGCTCTTAAATTTTTCTAGGTGTTAGACTAAATTTAGGGAAATGGCAAGATTATAAGCAGCTACTACTTTAAGATTTAGTACCATACTTTCCATTATCCCCAAATAGTCCTTCTTAACATTTACTTCACTTCTGAATGTGCTATAAACAGTCCACTTACCTTTTCAAAATTAACAGCTATCATGAGCACATTAAAAGGGCACCACTGTGAAGTTTGTTTTATGTTTCTTTCCATTAAAATGTATTCTTTTCAACATCTCGCTGTTTCACTACTTTTCCCTGGTGCTGAACACAATTACCACAATATTCTTATGACTCTGCTTTCAAGCTCTCCTCCTTGTTGAAAACCACACTGTATGGTTAACTCCACGAGTTCCAGTAACATTTTCCAAACATGTTGTGACTGTCACCACTGGAAAGCAATGCTTTTAGGGGAATATGCGGAGCTGGTGTAGAGCACATTCCGTTCTTTCTGTTCTGCTTTCCTAATTTCAGCTAATTATTGAGTTGAAGTTTATTAGCTAATGGTGTACATGCTGTGGTATTCAAGTACTTCATTTATGTAGCTGACAGTATGTAACTAGTTTTCTTTGATATAGGTTTTTTGTTTTTTTTTTCAGATTTGGGAGGTGAAACCACTCAACTAATTGTGGTGCAGGGAAGCCCAGAGAGGCTCTAACTAGAATTTAATTAGTGGTCATTATTAGGGAGTTATCCCATGCACCTTGGGGGATTTATGTAAATTTTTCTCTACCAAGATAGCATCCAAGGGAAACTCCACTGAGCTGTCCACAAAACCATGGGCATTTCTGCAACCTGGAGAGAAAGAATAAGGACTTGAGCCCCCTGAATCAAATACATTGAGATTCAATTTCAGTAATATTTTAAACTTTGACTTTCTCCTATTCTCCATGGCTTAGAATACATATAACTTTGATTTCAATTATATATCCATATATATGGATATATCCATATATATATATATATATATATATATATGGATATATACTTGGAAAACCCATAGGTTAGTTTAAGTTGATTTATTGGTTACCATGAACTAAATTTTAAAAATGGAATTTGATTTCACTACTACCTTCAGCAAAGCTTCATAGCATATTCAAATTTTGGTTCAAACTGACTTTTAATTGAAAGGCCTATATAAAAAGTTATCTTTGGTAGAGATACGAGTTTCGCAGACATATTTAAAACATGTTCATCAATTCTGCACACTGTCCCAGGCTCTGTACTTGCTGGTGTTCTTACTGGAATTTTCTATGATGGCCGGTTAGCTGATAACTTGGGCATACCCACAACCATGTCTCAAAAACTGACGAACATCAGACATTCAAAAGTCCAGTGACTCTGACCAAGGTCAGGTGAGAGAAAGCAGAGTGATTTAAAGGCACAAAAGACATCTGATGATTGTGGTGATGATGGCGATTTTTCTTTTTTTATAGCTTTATTAAAGAATAGTTGGTCTATGAAATATTGTACACCTCAAGCTTAAAATTTCATCATGACCCCACTCATTACTCCCCAAAATTTTCTCATGTCCCCCTAAACCTCTCCCTCCCACTTCTATCTGCCCACCCCCAGGCAATCACCTACCTGCTTTTTGCAGGTAGACTGCATTTTCTAGATACTTATACAAATGGGATTATTCATTATGTATTCCTTTTAGTCTGAATTGTTTTCACTGAGAATTAGTTTGAATTTCACTTACATTTTGAGTGTACTAATAAACCATTGTGTAATCGCTGAATTGTATTAAACTATATGGATATACCATGCTTTTATCCATTCACTTACTGGTGAATGGCTAGAAAATGAGCACCTCAGCTTTACCTCCACAAGGACATTAATTCTGCCAGGAACACGAATGAACTTGGAATAGGATTTTGATTTTTAGATGAGGCTGCACATATGAGCACCTTGATTTCAGTCTGAAATCCTGAGCAGAAGACTCAGCTAACCCGACACATGGGGAATGTGAGTTAACAAGTCTGTGTTGTTTGAAGCCTCTATGGTTATGGCAATTTGTTATACCGTGTGGGTCAAGACATGTTCCCATGAGGAAGTGGCAAAAAAAGGAGTCAAAGTTTCCCAAGACGGTGATAGAAAAGGAGAACATTATTGACAGCGGGAATAACCGCTTAAATGCATGTGGGTGGAAGGGACTGTGGTCATTTAAAGAACTGAACAAATGTCATTGGTTAAAGTGTAGCTACACAGGAAAAGGAATTGGAGAGGTAATCAGGCCTGTAAATGTTTTTTCTCTTGCTAAGAGCATTGAAACCTCGGGAAGAATTTTTAATGCATATTTTAAGGTGGGGAAGAGTCTGAGATGCTTCACACGGTCAGAAAATGTTCATTTTATTCTGAAACCCTTAAAAGAACTGTTTTGGTGAGATAAGGCAGGTGGTAAGGAAATGGAAATGTAATATAGAAGACAGTTTGGAAACTGAAAAAGAGAATGGAGAAGACTCTAAGGATGGAGAAAGGAGGTCAATGAGTCTGTTTGTTTTTGCTTGTTTGTTTAAAAATAGGAAGGATTTAAATACCCAGGGAAAGATCCAGTTAAGGAGTGAGCCATTAAAACATTGATTACTGCTGTGCCTTTATTACTTAGTGTGACTATTTGTTCCATGGAAAACAAGAATGTTTTTGCTTAGCAGCATAGTCTTCTAAGACATTATTCTTTTTTTCCTCCTTCTTACTGTTAGTATCCTGGTGTAAATTTGAATTACAAATAATTCCAAAGGAATTTTTTTTTTTTGCATTAAGTAAGCAAATACAGGCGCTCATTCAGAGCTTAGTATTTATTATAATTGTGTGACAGGGTTAATCAATTAACAGTACAGTACCTTTAATAGCTGTCTAAGCATCTGTGATAATTATTTAGGCTCTAAAAGACAGAATTGCTACTCTCCAGGAGCTCAAATTCTAATGGATGAACAGATGAATAAAAGCACTGGAATGTTTGTTTGTAGAATACTAATGGGGAAAGAAACTGGAAAAGAATTTCTATTTTTTGTAATATCAATAAATCCCACTCTTAAATCCTTGTCCTGAGAAGTCCATGCAATGTTTTTTCTGATTCATATAAAAGATAGAACCAATATTCCATCATCACCTCCCTTAAAATCCTGTACCCGGAGAGGGACCAGCACAAGGGACTATGGTGATGGTGCACGGGTGAATTGGTGGTGGGAATTTTGTAGGGACTTTTACATTTTACATTTTATGGGGAATTTTACATCTGAGAGGAGAAAGCATACATTGTACAAAAACGAAGAATGATGTAAAATATATATAACATTAAAAAAATCATCTTATAGCCATGTCACACAGTAGATTTTAACAGTCATCACAGTCATTTGTTGACTAACGAACTATGAAGTCAATCTTAGCCATCAGCCTTTTTTGCTCCAGCAGGATAGCTTCAGTCTCTATTCTCCTAAGCTTCTGTTTTCTTCCTGATATTCCTATCACCATTCAGGCAGCAGTCAGAATTTTTTTATATGCCCTGCCCTTAGGGTAAACTTGATATTGTAAAATTTCTGAGTAATTGCTCACTGTGAGTCTCAAAATCAACTTGTGACAAATACAACAAAACCTATAGCTTTGAAATAAATAAATGTGGATATTTTGAGTAACTAAAGTCTGAAATTTGTGTCATAGAAGGAAATACTTATATAGTTTTGGGAAATATATATATGATATATTCTCGGAAAAATTTTACCTGGTTTTACATTGATGTATATAATCAGTACAGAGGAAGAAGATACAAAGTAAATGGAATCGATGTAATCTTAGAAGATATTTAGGAAACTTCGTACTAATAAATGGTTTCATTGAAAATAAATGTCATCTAAAATGATTTTAAAATTTAACTTAATTCAAATTACTATCTATAAATGGATAGTGGTGAAATTCTGGAAGTGGAATATTGTATTTATGTATTGGAAGAGTACCCCAGTAAAGAAAAATGAACTTCAGAAATAGAAAGACCTGCTTTTCGGTCTTGTTTTGCTTTGAACAAGTTATTTAACCTCAGTAGTCTTCGGCCTTGTAATTTCTGATGCAGGATTTCTAGTGTTGTGCTCTGTTCATGCAAGTCTGTTAATCATAGAATGTGTGGGTCTTGTCTATATATCATCTCCAAATAAACTCATTTTAGTAGAATGAATATATTCAGTTTGGTAAATGTTTAGAGCAGTATGTTTCTGTAGAGCCATTTTAGCAATGGGATAGATTGTGCATTTGTGTCTGTATTGGGAATGACAAATCTAATCAATGTTTATTTCACTTTTTATGATTTCCATAATAAGACATATGATAAAATAGAATATGAGTGTCTCAGGCACTCACTGATTTGTATAAATAGGATTTGTAGCTATGGAAGAAAACAGATGATTATTTTGTTATTTAAATCTTAGTTTTTGTAATTGCATGTCTTTAAGTCAGATGCTGTAAGTTCATGTCTTTAATTTTAGCTAATCAAATTCAACAAATAGTGAAGCAAATACTGCTGAAGAAATAAAAATATTATTTCAGGGACATTCTTTAACTAGAAACCTTATTTGCCTTGTTTTAGATGAGGGCGCTATAATCTCTGATTTTTTTTTCCAGTTAAGTAACTTTTCTTCTTTTTATGTCACATAATAACACTGCTATCGCCAAGTGATTTTAGTACAACAATTTTAATTTTACAATTACATTCTTGATAGTTACATTTTAAGGATATTGAAACAAATCAAAAGAAAAAAAATAATCACCTAAAATTTTTTAAAAGATACTCAGACTTAATTTTTAAGGAGCAATTATTATTACTTAATTCAGTAAAGTAATTATCTTAAAACCTCTAAAAATATTGACTTAACAAATACTAAATATAAAGACAGTACAATACTACTAAATATAAAGATGGTTACTACTAAATATAAGACAATGCAATACATATTTTAGGATAGTAATTCATCATTAAGAAATATTTACTACTTATCAGTCTCTATTTTAAATTTTAGGAATATATTAGTAGATAAAATCATTCAAAAAATTATCACAATTATGTTTTGAACATTATTTTTGACTGTGGGTAGTAATGAGCTAGGTAGAAAACATTTGTAGTATCATGAAGCTTATATTCTAGGTGAAATGTGACAGAAATGTGAACAATAAACATATTGCAGGTAGCTAGTGATCATTTCTAATAGGAAATATAAATAAAGCAAAGTTAGGAGTATGAAATCTTTATGCAGTGTGTGTATGAAAGTTTAGCTAGGGTGCCAGGGTAAAACTAAATGAGATCATCATCAGTACTTTTTAGTAAACACCTAAAGGGAGCAGCCAGATCTAATATCTGGAAATGCAAAGAGGCCAATGTGGCATTGAGGAGAGAATAAGATGGAGCAGAAAGGAGATGAGGTTAGGGAGTCAGGAGGCATCAATTACCTTTGTAATTGATTGTATCTGGCTTTTATGAGTCATTGTAATGACTTGGGCTTTTACAGTAAAAGAAATGAAAATCATGGAAATTTTTGGACATCAAGATGACACAACTTGATTTATGTTCTAACAGGATCACTTTGCTGTCTTTATAATATACTGCAGAGTCACCAGCGAAAAAGCAGGAGATTGGTTAAGGAACTATGTCAGTGACCAAGTTCATAATTGTTCATAGTGGTGAAGTGGAGACATCTAAACATATATTGACTTTGGAACCAACAAGATAGTGTTATAATCTTTGTACAGAGCATGAAAGAAAGGAGTTAAAAATGATCCCAAGGTTTGTGCTGACTGTGTGTTTGTTATTTTACTGAAATAAGAAAAATTATAGCAAGGCATGTTTAATACAGTTTTGTGTGTGTTAAATTTGAGATACCTTAGACACTCAAGTGAAGATGTTGGGTTATATAGTGACAGATTCAGGCTTGAGAGACAGTTGAACATATTAGCATATAGATGATATTTAATGATGTGAGATAGGATAAGGTCATTTAGTGAGGATACAATTTAGAGTGGATTCAGAAGAGTAGAAAGAGAGATTGTAGTTGTTGTGTATAAACAACTCTTCCAAGTAGCTTTGCTGTAAAGTGAAGGAGAGAAGGAATGGTAACTGGAGAAGAAAATGAAGATAAAAGATGTTACTATAAGAATGAATATAAATAATATTTGAAAGGTATGTTTTTGAACCTTTCACTATATCATTTTGATTATAGCATCTTATATACTTGGTATTATAATTGATAACTTAAAAAATGAAGAGTCTAAAGAAGGTCACAGTTGGATCAAGATTTAGGAAGGAGGTGACAATTAGTAAAGAGACTTAATACCTAAGAGGCTCACCTGATTTGAGAGCATAGTTCTTACAGTTGTGTTAGGAACTCAGAGAAACACACTGATTGTGATGGACAATGCTCAGAGAGGGTTCAAGTGATTTGCTGCACATTTTATAAGAAAATCAGCTATCAAGGAGCCATCATATTAGGAGGCCATGGTCATTGTGAAGTGGCAACAGATGAAAAGCCATAAAGTGTTTGTAACTTAAGATAGAATTAGGACTTGAGGGAGAAAATTACTCGTATGGGAGGACAGGTTTCCAGTAGGAATTAGCTAAAAATAAAGTTTGTGTTATGAATCCTCACTCTTTGTGAAGGAGCATTCTTAAACAAAGTATCATGAAACTTAAATCCTTAAGGTATGGGTTTATTGTTGCTATCTATTTTGAGTTAAATGGTATATTCCTGAAAGAAATATTCACATGCTAACCCCCAGTACTCTGAATATAGCCTTAACTGGAATTAAGGTGCCAGAAGTATAGTTAGTTAGGATGCGGTCATATTGGAGCAGGGTAGCCCTAACCCAATTTAAGTGGTGTTAGAAAAGAAGAGACACAGAGATACAGACACCCATGGGGAAAAGGCCATGTGACAATAAAAGCAGAAGTGGGTGTTATAATTGCAAGGCAAGGAGCTCTCGGGACTACCAGCTCCCACCACAGGCCGGGAAGGGGCCAGGGAGGATTCCACCCTACAGATTTCAGAGCAAGCTTGGCCCTATTAACACCTTGGTTATATTTTCTAGAACTGTGGGAGAATACATTTCTGTTGTTTTAAGTCACCCAGTTTGTGGTGATTTGTTATAGTAACCTTAGGAAATGAATATACCATCTATTCCCCAAATATAGAAAAATATAATTTTAAAAGTCTGGCCTGAATTTTAAATTTTGTTTTGAAAAAAAAAATTAATATGTAGCAAGAGAGCAATAGTGGATGAATAACCACAGAAAATGAATTATCCTTTAGTATACAGTATTACTAAATATAATTAGGAAGCATCAACTACAGAACACTTTAAGTACAATATCCCAAGTCTCCAAAGTAGTCTGCCTGCAATGTTGTAGTTCCCGTGTTACAGAGGAATAAGAAGCATAAAGGGGTTTTAGAAGTGAGAGAAACAGATTTCTGTCAAAGCTGAAACTTTTCTCATTGCCGTATGCTTCCCTTCTAGTTGGGCTGCAAAAGAAAATAACACATGAAAAAGTATCAAACTTGAAAGCAATGTATGCAACTCTCTGTGTGGTTGTGATTTACTAACACTTTATTTTTTTAACTCAGAATTTTTGCTTCATGTTTTATATATTTTAAGAAAAAGCTTCAACCCCTAGAGTCATTATATTTTCTATTGTATGTGACTAGTATGAACATATCCCAATGTGGAGAGAAACCACTATGTGATTCTAAACATAAGAATTTAAAAAAACAGAATCATGATTTATGCAAACCTTGTTCAAAGGAATACAAATCATTTCCCTCCACCAAAGACAAGGAAAGAAAGAAAACAGAAACTTGACAGAATTCTTTATACAACGTATCACCTCAGGTAGGAAAATGTAAAATATGTCAAATCAGAATAAATGAAGATAAACAATGAAAAATGTGTAAGCTAAGCATGATTTTTAATAGGCTTAAGGAGAAAATCTGGAAATAATCATACTCTAAAACATGAAGGAGAGACAATAGGTATTGTTACTTTCTGTTACTAACTCAGAGGCTTATGTTTTGAAGAAAAAAGAAAAAAGAAATAGAAATAATTTTAGGAGAAAATGCACTGGTAAATAGTGAGTGGAAAAAACAGAGAAAGTATTTTTGATTTTATACCAGTTCTAGATATTTTAATGCTTAGTTATTGGTGTTTTGCTTTATCTTTTGCATAATCAGTGCTTAGTAAAGAAAAATTATTTTTGAAAAAAATAATGCTTGATTGGAAAATAGGTTCCAGCTTCAATGGGCAAATTTCTTTATCATCCAGTTTTTTAAGATGGTCTGTTTATATTGGTCTTGATGGCTGAGTTCTTGACCAACCACCTGGCTGAATTTCATTCTCTCCCATCTAAGGAAGGCATCTTTAGTTACTTTTTAAGGCTGGGGAAAGGTCAAAGTTCAGATAGCTGACAAGAACTAAGGCCACAGAAGAGTCCCTTTTTCTCCCCTCCAGTCTACTGCATCTCTAGCCACTTCCTTCCTTGAACCTGTGCAGTCTTATCCCAAAGCAAACTAACTGCCCGTGGAAGCAAATGATGCTTTCAGGAACATATCACTGTGTATCCACAAAGCTTAATAATGTTGAGGAATAAAAAGAATGTAGTTCTTACATCCATTCCACTTTATATTCTTACATGAACACAAGATAAAACATTTCCTATTCTTATATCAGAAAATCATTCTTAATATTTTTATGTTACTGTGAATCAACAGAGTAATTAGAAAGAAAAAAAGTTAGGTGCCAGACAGCTAGTTTGTGGTTTCAATTTTTTCTACTTACAAAGTAATTTCTCTAAATCAGTTTCCTTGTGTGTTCTTACTGGGTTTATGAGGACAAAGGACATAAAACTTGGAAATGTTAACTTTAGACACTACAGAAAGTGGATGTAAAATATTTGTATTATCTGTGTGACCTTAGACAAGATTCTTAACCACCCATGTCTTAGGTTTCTTCATTTGCACAAAGGGGATAATTATTATCTCATTCATAGAGCTATTGTGAAGATAAAAGAAAGAATAGTCTCAAAAAAATTTAAAATTGTATTTGCACGTAATAAGAAATCACCAATTGTGAACTGCCATTACTACTTGTTACTGTCAGCAGCAGCAGCATTGATGTGATCACAGTAAAGTGTGTTCCTTTACACCTGGCATTAAGTGTACCTAGCTTTGTATAAGTAGAGTAATTTGTGTGATTTTAGGGTTGCTTGAAAAAAAATTCCCTCCTGTTCTACCTCAATCCAAACCTCTCTTTCCCAGAGAGATCTGTCAGTGATTAAAAGCCCATGATGAGGCTGCATTTAGAAGTGCCCTCTCCATTGGATCTCCCTTAAAATGGGAAAGAGTGCAATATGTAAATATCTTTATTTGAGGACTTAAACTATCCAAGGTAAATTATAATGTGGATTGATATATCAGGACATTTTCCATTTTGGGAGCAAGAACATGGTAAAATTCAGGAGCAGCAGGAGTCCCAGGGTGGAAGAACAGGCTGAGCAGGTACAATAAATTCAGAAGAGGAGGCAGGGAAAGAACATGTGAGAATTTCCAAAGATGAACACAGCCACTTTATCCAGATGATTAAAAGTATTGATGTTGTGTTCTTGTTTCTGTCCTCTTGATGCCAACATAGCTCCAGAAAGATTTGGGTAAGGAACGAGTGGCAAAATATGACTTATAAAAAATTCTCTCAGATTCTGTAGGATGCAATGCTCAAGGTAGAGTGTCTTCTCCAGAAAGAGTGAAGCAAATGGATGCAGTCATTCGAATCTTCCATAATGAGAAAAGAAGCTATTGATAAGAAATGGCTGCCTGATTAGTCCTTTGAGTGATAAAAATGCAATAGAAAATGTGCATAAAAAGAAAAAAAATTGAAAAGTTCAGGGTTATGAAGAAAATGTTCTCAGCAAAATAAAATCACCAAATTATAAAATCATTTGCTAACTATAATGGAAGATGGAATTGGAAATTTAACAAGGGATATATTAAATATTAAAGCATTAAAATGTGCATTGAATCAATTTTAGTGACTTTACCAGCACCAAATTTATGTAAGGTCATGAGCAATGTGGTGAATCAGGACTACATAGATAACATATGTGAATATTTTAGTGAAAGTACTCTCATCACAAAGACTTTTTGAAGTTGACTAACCTTGGAAGTTCTTTTTTGGCACTGGCACAAAATTATCTAGAATGACTTTCTCTGTATTTACATTCACCACATAATAAGCAATCAAGAGATAATTAACAGTCCTTGAATTCACTTTAAACTTTTTAGATTCAGTCAGAGTAACAGCTATTTCATTTTGCAGGGCTGTGACCTTTAGAAAAGTGATTGGAGATAATATAATATATAATCAAATTAACAGCAGTCTGATCAAATCAAGAATAAGTACGTTGTAGGATGAATGTACAGATAAAAGTAAACGTGATACTCTATTAGAATGTTAGGACCAGGATGGAATAAAGACAAATAATTACCCCCTTTCCCCTCTCAAGGAGGGTTTTGAAAATCATCATAGAACTGGTTGACCCCCAACTTATCTTCCCATCAAGTTACACAATGTCTGAAATGTCTACCATAAAATTACCATTTTCCAGTTGATAAGCCCAAAGTTAGGATTTATTTAGCTAGGGGTAAATTAGCTAAATGAGATGATGACATTATCACATTTGTTTCTATTAGTTATCAGATAAGTTTTTTGTTCCCAGATGCAGAGAACTAGGAAAGAAAGGACACACTGTATGAAATATCTGGACTAAGGGTCTGCATGTGGAGATTGCACAGATCACCGCCCAGGGCAAGGGTTTCTTGGCACTTGTGTGAGAGTAAAGCCCTAAAGGTTGGGATGGAAAGTTAGATTTGGGAGTGGGCTGATGCAATTTCCGTGGAAATCATCACTGACAATAACTTGGCTTGAACATGGCTCTTTTATAACATTTCAAGAAAAAAAATTTTACTAAAATGATAAAATGTGGCTCAAAAATTGTTGAAATATTTTAACATTACCTAAGGGACTCTGAAGACAATTTAATATACCTGTTTGTAGCTAGTATTGAAACACAAAAAGTTAGACACAAGCTGTTAAGTCTAGAATTAAAACATTATCATCCATATTTGTGAGATAAATGAACTTCTGGTTATATTTTTTTTTAAGATTGATCACGGACCTAAATGTAATATCCAGTACCATAATGCATTTAGAAGAAAACTTTGGGGAAGTAGAGCTTTCTTAAGCAGAACACTAAAAATAATAACCCTAAAAGAAATAAAAAGTCAACCTGGATTTCATCAAAACTATGGGCTCATCAAAGTTATCAAGAGCAAATATTCAAACCAAAGATTGGGGAAAATATCTGCAGTAGATAAAGAACACAATAAAGGATTTTTATCTAGGATACATAAAGCCCACCTATAAGTCAACAACAAAAGTACAGAGAACTCAACAAAAGTACAAACAACTTGACAGAAGTACAAACAACTCAATAAAAGGCAATATACTTTACAAGAGAAAATATGCAACAAAAAAAAAGTAAGCACATGAAAAGGAGCTTAACATTAAAAGTTGTCAAATGCAAAATAAAAGTACAATGAGAAACCATTTCACTCCCATGAGACTAAGATAAAAAAGATTGATTTGAGACACTAAGTAATGGTAAAGCTACAAGGCAATTAAAAACTCTCAAATATTGCTGATGAGAGTATACATGATCCAACCACTTCTGAGAAATTTGGGAGTTTATTTAGAATGAAGCATACATCTATTTTAAGCCAGCACTTCTTCTAAGTATGCACTAAAGAGAAATGAATAAATAAGTCCACACACACACACACACACACACACACACACACACACACACAAACTTGTACATGAGAACACTATATCAACACATTTTTTGCACTGGCAAGAGGTAGCTCTCCTGCCCTCCTGTGACTATACAGGTGCCTCTCTTTTTCTTTGTTTTTCTAATAATCCTGTCTTTCTAAAATGTGAAGAAAAAAAAAACTTGTATGTGAATATTCATAACAATTTTATTCATAATACCCAAAACTGATAATTCAAGTGTCTGTTAACATGTGCAAAGGTAAAAAAATTGTGATATAGCCATACAACTATTGCAAATAATGTGAATAAAGCTCAATAAATGTCTTCTGAAAAGAGAAGATATTACTCTTTAATGAAGTCCAAAATCAGGCAAAAGTATAGAAATCAGAAAGTGATTGCCTTAGGAGAAGGGGAGGGAGGGAGTAGGGTGAGACCCAGTGAAAAGGAGCTTGAAGGAACTTTCCAGGGAGACAGAAATACTCTACATCTTGTTTTGAGTGGTAATCTATAGATGTACAGTATTGTCAAATTCTTAAAATCCATGTACTTTACACTTTAATTATATACCAATAAAAATGGTTCTCAAATGGGTCTTACATGTTGAATTCCTATTATGTACCAGGTGCTGTGCCACTACTTCATAAGCAGTATCTATAAACAAACCTGTCAACCCTCATGCAAGAGATGTTTTTTTTTCACTTTAACAGATGAGAAAATTGAAACTTTTTAGATTAATTCCATGAAACATAAAGCTGATAAATGACAGACATGACATTTAACTCAATGTCTGATGCCAAATGCATGCTTTTCCCAAAGGGCCATAAACTTTCATAATCAATACTTCAGATAGTCTCAAATAACAAAATAAATACTCTGGAAAATTTGTGGATTCATTTGAAATAGATAGAGTTATTGAGAATGCCACTCAGAAAAAGCTGTGACCCGATGTCTGAAGTTTTGTTTGTAGGAGCTTATATGTCATAGATAGAAGCACAAAAAGGATTCTGAGCATAATGCTTATTATCTGAATGATTCCAGGCGATCTATTTTAAGAAGCTAAAGTCATTTGGTACATGCACCTGTTAGAAAAAAAATATTTTACAGTTCTTTCTTTTGATAGAATTACAATTGTCAAAAATGTTTAGGAAAAAAGAAATATTTTCTTTCCTCTTCTATTGTTCCCTGCTAAAACAGCGCTTGACTAGCTAGGGGAAAGCAACTATAGAAACATGTACAACAAAGCTAGGGCAAGTAAATGATACAGCTATACAGTTAGAGAAGCTCTCAGAAGTTACTTTTCCATAAATGAGTTTCCTTTACTTTTTGACCCAGAGTTCCAATTTTTTTTTTCTGTTAAGAAATTAACTTATTTTAAGGCTTGATGCTATTTTGCTGCTCACAGGTACTTCATCGAATCCAAATATCTATTGTAAGCAGTGGATCATTAAGCTTAATCAGCAAAAGTTGGAGTTCATGGATGAAGAAGATAAAAATAGAAGGCAAGTACTTTAGTCACGGCAGCATGTGGTCATATACAAATCCTGGAACATCATCAGTTTTACCAAGTGTCTATTTCTTACTGACGAGGTTTCTGATGTAGGTCTGGTGACTCTCTGGGTGCTGTTTGTGTGATAATCCAAGGACGAAGTTGTTTCCATTTTATTGTTTTGCCTTTTCCAAAAGGTGGCTTTTATGGTCTCTGCAAAAGGCTATAGTGTATGCAATACAACCGATAAAGGACTAATAACAAAAATCTACAAGGAGCTTACACAACTCAACAAAAACAAAGTCAACAATCCAGTCAAAAAATGGGCAGAAGAGCTAAAAAGACACTTCTCCAAAGAAGAAAAGCAAATGGCCAACAGGTACATGAAAAAATGTTCAACATCACTTATAATCAGGAAATGCAAATCAAAACCAGAATGAGATACCACCTCACACCAGTGAGAATGGCGCACATTAAAAAAACAGGCAACAACAAATGCTGGCAAGGATGTGGAGAAAAAGGAACTCTCCTACACTGCTGGTGGGAATGCAAACTGGTTCAATCACTATGGAAAGCCGTATGGCATTTCCTCAAACTGCTAAAAATGGAGCTCCCATATGACCCAGTAATAACACTTTTGGGAATATACCCAAAGGACACAAAAACTTTAATCCAAAAGGATACATGCACCACCATGTTTATAGCAGCACTGTTCACAATAGCTAAGACATGGAAACAACCCAAATGCCCAAAAATAGATGACTGGATCAAGAAGATGTGGTACATATACACAATGGAATACTATTCAGCAATCAAAAAAGATAAACACATGCAATTCGCAGCAACATGAATGGAGCTAGAAGGGCTCATGCTCAGCAAATAAGCTGAAAGGAAAAAGAAAAATATCGAATGGTTCCACTTATAACAGGAATGTAGGGGAACCAAATAAAAGACATTCAGCAAGAGAGGGGGAGGATAAGTGCTCAGAATGGAGGATAGGGGAGCACGGGGGACTGTGGTGACAGTTCACGGGTGAATTGGTGGTGGGAAACCTATGGGGAACGCACAATAATGTAAAAGGCATAAATAATAACAACAATAAAAAAAACTAAGAAAAGAAAATTACAAAAGTAATCTAACCTGCAAAAAAAAAAAAAAAAGTATCGTGTGTGTACCCATCCAGTTGATCAGAACTCAGAACTCATGCTCTCCACATTACTAGGAATAATCTCCTGAATGGACAGGCACAGCCAATGATGTAATGAACACACAAGCTGTCTGTTCCTAGCAGAGTTATCAGTAGTAGCATAGGGACACACAAAGTGGAGCCAGCAAATTACAAATGTGAATTTAGTCCATTTCAGGGAACAGCTAGCATGGCCTACCTAATATAAAAATGTAAAATTTAGAAACTAGTTACCTCATTTCTATCTATACAGGGACATCACCATGAGGAATATGACCAAATGAAGTTCCCTCCTTCTTCACATCCCTGAGTTCATAGCTGGGATTATATTAAAGTAAATGGACTTAAAAACACGTCACTTATTTTAAAGCTGTGAAAGAAAGAAAAGAAAAAGAAAGCATTCGAATTTGCAGACTCTGTATGCTCTATAATTTTCATTCTTACACCAGTTCCTTTGAAAAATAGAGCTGGACTTCCAAGAGAAAGGACAAAATGAAGACAAAGCAGACTGATTATGAATAAATTACAGCTTTAATTGGCATTCACTTTATTTAAATATTCTTTTATAGGAAAGGGATTTACTCACTTTTCCCATCAAGATTTGTAGCTAAGATGAAGAGATAACTGAGAAGTGATAGAAAATGAAATTTTGTTTTTATTTGAAAATCTTTATAGGTATCATTTTATAATGAGATGAAAGATTTAGCAAGTATCTTTACTTAGTTCTGGAGTTTCTTTTCATCAAGACAAAAGAGATAAAAACATATTTTTTTATAAGAATTTATTTCAAAAGACCATCACTCTTTTAAGTCAAATACTGGAATGTGAACTGGTCCAACCACTATGGAAGGCCGTATGGTGATTCCTCAGACTGCTAAACATGGAGCTCCCATACGACCCAGCAATCCCACTTTTGGGAATTTACCCAAAGGATACAAAAACACTAATCCAAAAGGATACATGCACCCATGTGTTAATTGCGGCACTGTTCACAATAGCAAAGGTTGGAAGCAACCCAGATGTCCAAAAATAGATGATTGGATCCAGAAGATGTGGTACATATACACAATGGAATACTATTCGGCATGGAAAGAAGATAAACACATGCAATTTGCAGCGACATGGATGGAATTAGAGGGGATCATACTCAGTGAAATAAGCCAGAAAGAAAGAGAAAAATATCGAATGGTTTCACTTATAACAGGACTATAGGGAGGCCGGGTGGGAGAGAGACAATCAGTGGGGGGGGCGTGAGGGGGGTGAGGAAGGAGCCGGAGGGAGGGAAGGGAAAGGGCACAAAATGGAATAGAAAAGAACACAAGGGACCATGGAGATGGATCACGGGTGAATTGGTGGTGGGCTACCCAAGGGGAATGCAAAATGTAAAAGACATAAATAACAATAAAATATATATTACATATAAAAACAATACTATTTAACATCATATTACTGAAAATTGTCACCATCTCAAGTCAGTAAGAGTTTTCAGTCATAGTTCCTGACATTGTCATAAAAAGCAATGTGTTTAATAAATGTATAAATATTAATAAAGAATAATAAGTGATTTTTCATTTTATTTCCTTGTAATTTTCTGAATATAGTAAAGTGCCAGATGATTCCCATTACTGGAGAAATCAATTAGCAGGGAAAAAATATTTTTTACAAAATGGTTGAATTAATGTCAGCCAAAGAACTAAAAGATCATGCTGGACATACATGAATGGGCAACAGTGGTTGTTTTTGACGTCATGAGATCCTGAGTGTGAAGTCTAAATAACTAATGGGTTTATCAAGGATTAGAGAAAAGTTGTCCAAACGGAAAAGTGAGCTGGGGACACACCGTTACTAGAAACCAAAGCAAACAGCCAAAACCACCATCACAACAGCAACATCCAGCTTTGGACTTCTTATAATCATCGGCATTTTACCAAGTATTTGGTAGAAACAGAATTTGAGGCCATGTCAATTAGATCAAAAATTCTGGTCACGTCGAATATTTCTTTCAGGACACATGCTTTTGATGACTTTGATCCCTTTTTTATTTCTTTTTGTCTTGGTGGCCAAGATGCAATAATCTGTAAGAATAGGGAGATGATGAGGCTGAATAGAGCAGCTGTGTGATTGACCATCGCAGTGGTCAGAATCCGGAGAACAGAATCAGCTAACTGGGGTGAGGATTAGCGCAGGGGAAACTGCTGATTGACGAGCACCGCCTCTTCTCAGCTCAACACAACACGACGCGTTCTCCAGCCAAGGCGTCTGATATGAGCTTGTGGGATGTACTTGACTTGAAGTGAGGGTGCTTTGCTGAAGGAAAGAGAAAATTAGAGCGAGGGGAAAAAATGGCTTGATTAGAAGCACTGTGATTAGGACCATGATAACCACAGTTCAAGCCGAAACATAAAAGGCTTTTGGTTTTTTTCTTTTTTCTTTTAAACAGACATTCTAGCCTTCTTATATTGGTAGCAATTTAAATGTGTTGACTTAGATTTTTTTTAAAGAAAAATCTCTATATATGTGGAAATAGTAATGCACATGTATTCTACAGAGTATAGAAAAAAAGGATAATATGGCACTATTTTCTGAAATAATATACATGTACAGTTAAGCTGAATGAAGTTTGTCTTTTTGTTAAGAAGCCAGCGCTCAGTCAGAAGAAGTTGTCATTTCACGTCAGTCTTTCCTTGGAAATGATTCTTGCAGCTCCACCCTAAACACACAAATTTGTCTGTTCATGAGTACCATACATTTCGTAACTGGGGAACGCTCTTATTTGTGATCCATCCAGTAAACTAAATAGCATTTCTTTCTTTTCTGGTATGGTCTTCATATGTGGAGAAGTAGGACAGAGGTAGGGACTTATGTTTGAGAGTTAGTTACGGAGAGAATGGAACCAGTACAACTAAAATTTGTCTTCATTATTTTTTTGTAGGTATATGACTTTCTGGATATTGTTTTAGAAATGCAAAAGGCTGATCTTACAAAATCCTGTTTTAACCCTAAACATAATATCTGAATCTGGCCGAATTCTGATCTATGTTGGAAACTAATACATAGCATAAACAGGTGAACTCCTTTTGGCAATTAGGATAATCTTGGGTGAGCTTTCTCCCTCACTTGGAATATTTAGAAGAGGGAGAATTCTTTAATTTACAGAAAAAAGTATTTATCGCCTGCCTTTATACTATGCATCAGATACTATGTGAGCACTAGAAATAGAATGATGAATAAAT
The DNA here is from genome assembly GCA_004024925.1 of Scalopus aquaticus. Lineage (NCBI taxonomy): Eukaryota > Metazoa > Chordata > Mammalia > Eulipotyphla > Talpidae > Scalopus > Scalopus aquaticus. The sequence goes on along the minus strand of PVIJ01008934.1, from coordinate 27,077 downwards.
TTGGATGAGATATTTGCCTGCACAGAATGTTCCATCTAGGGAGGAAACAGACACCTGCATAAATATTCTAACTGCCCTAGTGATGAACAGTAATAACAAGTAATAGCAAGAGGTGCAGTAATAGCAAGAGGTGGGGCTTGGAGAGCGTGCAATACAAGAATCTGTCTTAGTCTGGAATGTCAGGGAAGGAAGTGACAGTTGAGTTGAGATCCGAAGGTTAAGGAAGAATTAATTAGGTAAAGAGAAAACTGTAGAGGTAAAGTAATAGGAAGGAGGAAGCATGGCCCACTCAAGACACTGAAAGAAATTAATAGTGGGGCAAGAACAATGAGGGAGAGCACAGTGAAGAGTGCGAAAGGCAATGAGCAGTGAGGTTTTGTATCATTTTAAGACTATATTAAGAATATTTGGTTTTTGCTTCAGCTTTTTTTAATTAAAAAAAACTAAACTCTACCTTTATTAAGATTTCTCCAGCCTTTCTATCATCGCCCGCTTTTTGTCCCAAGTTCCAATCCATTTGCATTTGTTTGTTATGTTTCCACAGTCACGTTCAGCTCATAATAGTCTCTCAGTCTTTCCTTGTTTGTCACAACTTTGACAGTCGTGTGGGAGATTGGTCAGAAATTCTTTAAATGTCAACTAATCTGGGTTTGCCTGATGTTTTTCTCATGATTAAGTTGAGGTTATGGATTTTTGGAAAGAGTATCCCATTGTGAAGTGCCCCTTTTATCAGATCATATCAGAATGTACATGAAATCCACATGACATCTCTGGTAATGTCAACTTACTTCATATGGTTTTCTTTATCACTACAGTTTATTTTTTAAATTGAGGTACCATTGGCTTACACTACTCTGTATGTTTCGGGAGTATAACTACACACCCCTATAAATGTATATACCATGATATGCCCACCACCAAATATCTAGTTACGGTCACTGCTGTCTGACTGCCTCCGCCCATGCCTTCCAGTAGTTTTGTTAGTTTTTATTCTAAGAATACTGGAACAATGTTTAAAAATGTGCTTGTTTTGTTTGCTTTTGAGTGGGAATATTGTGATCAGATTTTGGACTAGGCTAGAGGTAGTAGAGATGGTGAGAAGACGATAGATTTGAAAAATACTTAAGTAAATTAATTGGCTCTGTATCAGAGTGGATAGGAGGGTGGAAGGACTTCAGGGTGATTGAGGTATTTGTGACTCAGAGAAGAGCTATTAGATAAAGATTGAGAGTGTGTGGGGAGGGAAAGTCATAAGTTTTTATGCAGACATCTTGGTTCTAAGATGACTTTAATGGAGCAAAGAAGAGACATATAGCAAGGATTTGTTTATACCCATCAGAAATTCAAGGAGTAGTCTAGATCAAACATATAATATGTGAATCAAATTATATAACTTATACTCACTGTAGTGGGGATGAATAAAACAGCTTGTGGAGTGAAAGAGAAAAGTACAAAGTCTTGATAATATTTACTTTTTATTGGTTGGGTGAAAAAGAATAAACTTGTAAAGAAATCATATGAGCAGCTATCAGAGACAAAGGTGCAGGTAGGGGAAATATTATTTACTAGAAACCAAGAGAAAAGAGTATTTTGAGACGTGGCAATAAGTCAGCAATGTCAAATGCATGTGAGAAGTCAAGAGTCAGATAATGTCCACTGGATTTAGTGGCATGTAGGTCATTCACGACCTTGAGGAGAAGGAGAGATGATTCGTGTGTGAGATAAGCTGTTGGATAAGAGAAATTCTAAAATTCCTTTCAACTATAAAACTCTTCAGTTTTTTTCATACAAATATATATTTCTAACTATTTTATAATAAAATCATTACTTCATCTAACTTCTCCCTAAGGTTTTATAAAATTTGGACAATAGCTGTTGGAAAACATGCAATACAGATCTGGGTAAGAATATAACTTTTCAAAGACAGTGGTCAAACTGAAAATGTTTATCTTTTCTTGTAAATAAAAATCTTTTCTGCTGGGTTGCTTCCTGACCTTCCTCACCACAGAATTCACAAGTGTTCAAATTACAATCTCAACACATATTTTAAACATCTTCATTTTTTCCTTAATCAGGGAAACCAATGGGACCTATCAAATTCTAGTCACTGTACTAAATTACAGTTCTTCAGAAGTGCAAAATACTTTCCTAGTGATAAATTTTTCTAAAGCTGGGAAAATCCTAATAGCCTTAAGGACTTTGTCCGAGATTGTTTTGCATTGCTAAATGGCAGCTGGGGTCTATTCTTAGCTCTGTAACTGATGCACTCACTGCCTGATTTGCAATATGGCTCCCTCCATGCTCTGTGCTATAATTTTCCTGCTTGTAAAATGTGTTACTCACATTGATCTCCATGCAGAGTTCTGTGGTTGTGGTTCTATCAGTAATACAAATGTATCAGTGCTACAGATGCAAATTGTTATAACAATGTGATCTTTCTTAAAATAAAATTATCTGTGATCCTCTTTTCTAGGCTGATTCCTTTCAGCATCAGTTAAAACTATTGTCCCTAAGGTTGGTTCAGATTACCTCCAGAATTTCTGGATTTCCAGCTCAAGCAAGTATCTTTATAAATAAATTATTGCTCTGTCTTCCCACTCAGTAATACTTTAATAACAGAACCTGTGCTGGCTCTATGAATAGCAAGTAGACTTTGGAATCACCTTCCAAGCTTTTCTCTCTCCCTTTGCTAGTTGCCCTTCAAGTAAGTGTTACTGAGAGGACATTGAGGGACAACTCCATGGGTTTCTATTCTCCAGGTTCCCCTGTGATTCCATCCATCAGTGGTATCTTTCACCTATATTCACAGCAGTTTTTTCTCCCACAACTTCCAGAGGAAGTTGACAATTGCCTGTGGCAATAGCAGCCCTGCTTTTAGTGACTTCTCAAATTAGTAGTCTACTGTCAGAGTCAGCTTTTCTCAGCAGTGAGATTCAATGACTCTGACTCCTGGGGTCTTCTAGCTTCCTGCAGTTCTTCCAAGTGGGAGCTGTTTAAACCTATAATGTTTACTGCTCTTGGCTCCTGACCAGTAACTACTTTTACTGCCAGCCTGTGCATTCTCCAGCATCCCTTGCTCCTTTCTTGGCAATTTTCAGCTAAACTCTTAACCAGTTAGGTAACTCAGACTCTCTCAGTCATATCTGGAACTTATTACCAAAAAGTCCTTCCAGAGCTTTTGAAATGGCTTTGATGGTTACATTTTCCAAGTTACGTGTTTAAAATCACCCTACAGATAAGGAGGGAAAAAAGTTTTCAATATCTGTGACCCAATCACTCTAGATTTTCCTTTCCATTTTATTTATCTCTGTGTTAAAATGAACATACTCAGGGCAAGTTTCTTTTCCTTTTTTAAATTGAGATAACACTAATTTTTATCACTGTGCATGTTTTAGGAGTACAGGCTGACACCTCCACATATATGTTATCACTCCACATCAGGGTAAATTTTCTCAACCACTAATATTTCTTCAAAAGCACAGTTCTTACAGCTATCAGATAGCGCCCCAATTCAATATAGAGGCGACACTTCAAGAGCATCTATTTCCTAAGCCATGTTATAATAAGATTAGCAATGGCTTAGTAATAGTTCTGGGTACCCCACAGTACATCACAATAGAGTGTGGTAGCTATGAACACAAAACCTGACTTTAGAATAACCTGTGCTAAAGTCCTGCCTCTTCCACTTACTGATCACGTAACTCTGGGCAAGCAAATTTATCTTCCCTGGTCCTAGCATCCTCATCTGCAAAATGAAGATGAGAATGACATCTATCTTGTCTGGATGCCATGGATGCCTGACCCATTATAAACAGTCCATAAATTTTAATGTGAGTTTTTCTACGCTACTACAGATATATAGGGAAAATGGGATTGTTTTCTAAAATTGTTCTAATCTCCTATAAGAGCTAAAACACAAACTTAGTGAACCAACATTGTCACTGTAGTCCAGTGCAAGGTAAACTGTCCCTTTAGATAGTGCTTAGGATCCTTAGATAAAAATAACTAGTATCTCAAATACTCAAATCTCCACCGCACCCCACCCCCGCAGGTCTCCAAGGTGGCTTCAGATAGATGAAGGGTAGGTGAAATTAACTGTGCCCTTAATTCAGCAGGAAAGAAAGGGTTCAGAGATCTGTGACATCTTTTTACTTTCCTCTGGTCTCCATGGTGATGACTTTCTGTACACTGCTTGCCCTGCTGGCATCCCAGCTCAGGTCTGGGCATCGACTAGAGGCTGGTCTTGGTTTCCTTATTTCCCTGTGGAGTTTCCCAAATGACTCAGCCTTCCCTTGGGTTTTACTGGCACTCAGATATCCCCCCCCACCTCTTCCTCTTCTCCGAATTGCCTCTAGGTTTAAATCTGGAAAAGGAATATTAGCACCTATATGTCTTTCTCCTTCCTGTTATCTTCCAAGATTAGAAAGTATAAGGTTCTCTTCGAATTCCCTCTAGCTTCTGTCTTCCTTTTTCATCCTTATAACTAAAATTTAAAAGTAGAGTGGATGTTGATATAAAAGTGAAATTTACTTACTAATAAGGAAGACTGAACTTGGAAGTATTTGAAAATATTATAGTGGCTTCACTTTCATCCTATTAAAGAATGGGTATTATCTTATTTCATGTACTAGTGAAAATTCACTGCTTTGGGATGTAATTTTGAGAGCTACCTGTTATAAAAATACTCAGTTTAACTAGCTCGTTTGCAAAAGTTCAAAAAGCTCCTTGATAAAGAAGTTGAACAGAGCTCCTAAAAATGTGGGAAATTTTTTTATTAGTGGATATGATGGACAAATCCCTCTGTAGCTTTCCCACTGTGTGTTTACTAAGGCTACCAGAAATGAAACAATGGCCTTTTTCTCCTTATTTATTATGTTTGGGTAGGAATACTCTGGGTCTCATGTTGGTTGGGGCAAGCAGATGATATATAGTTAACTTTTTCATAGTATTTTTAATCTGGGGCCAAGTGATCTTTATACCAAATTAATGAGAATTTCAGCTGTTTCTGTGATCCCTTAACTTGCATTTAATCTGCATTTGGGGGCACAGCAAAGTATGTCTCTTACAATCAAATGTAGCCTTGTATGTACATGGGAAGTCTCTTAGAAGATATAAACTTGGGGTAGAAATCTAACTTCCTCTACAAGCCCCTCTTCTACCTCTAGGAGAAGGGATTTCAGAAGGAACATGTGCATGGAAGTAGAAGTGTTTTTCAGAAATATAAAAATTACAATGCTAGGTGTTGTTGCCAGATAATACCTTGCCATATAGTCTGTGTGCTCTCCCAGTACATTGTCTTGTCAGCACAATCCACAATGACTAAAGGAAAAACATACAAAATAAACCATAAGCTAAATGTGAAGAAATAAAATAGCAAGAAATCATCTTTGCTATGCTTTTCTTTCTTCAAAACGTTTTCATTTCCATTTGATCAAAATCATGGGTCACTAGGAGAGCGGTGTCCTGAGCTGTTTCCTTACTAGGATATTGACCTCCCATCTCGTTCACGTATATGTCACCTGGTGTCTAGCAGTGGGCCACGTACCTGTGCCCTAGATATTTCCAAGCCCAGAATATTCTTAAGTCATATCACCATCAGTGGATGTGAATATCCTTATACCCAAAAGACTGTTGATATTCTATAGTATCTGACTGACAGGGGAAATCAGCTTCCTTGATAAGATAAAATTATGTCATTGAAATTGTCATTATCACAAGCAGAACAGTTACTTTAGCTGTTGCACCCATGCATACTTTAGAGAAGAATCTAAAATCACTAATTCAATGGTAAATTCTCAAATATTCAAGAGTTCACATTTTATTTTATCATTCAATAAAAGTAAGTGATAATGGAAATATGAGTACAACAAAATTATAAAGAATTATTATTATTTGATATTTCAACAAGACAATTTTAAAATATATTTTAAGATCAGAGTCTTCGATATTTAAACTGATGCCAAAAAATGTAAGTCCCCCCCAAGAGTTTCCCTTAAAATAATATGATACCGATGGACTGATATTGGATAAAAGTATTATCGATATATCTGTGAACAGAGACTTTGATTTTATCAGGTCCATGGTGCATTAGATCAAAATAAAGATTTAATAGAAACAAATATATTCAGTTCAGTTGGTAAGGGATACAAAGGAATTAACGTGCAGATCATGGGGACTCAAGCTAGTACAGTTGGTGAAGTATTTCCATCAGAAGTGGCTAACACAGTAGCAACCACTTGAGCCCATCTGCGGCTAGCTGTGGGGAAAATGACTCCACATAAGCAACCCGAAGCCCATCTTCTGTGGACCATTCTGTACAAAAGCAAGCGCAGCAGCACCGAGTCAGCACAGGCTGGCGGGCAGCCAAGGGCCAGCCTGCTGAGAGAGAAAATTGAAAGATAAAAAAGAAAGCAGCTGCACAAGGTGAAGTTTGCTGGTGGATGTGGAGATGCTCTGGGCAAGCTGGGGAAGAAGGTCAGGGTTTTGCTTGTCTGGTGCCTTCAGAGGGAGACCCACTGCTGGGGCGGCCTAGTTTCACAAAAGGTCAGGTCCTTTTTGTGGTTAAAAAATACACACATCTACAAGTTAGCTCAGAGCGTGAGCTGTGGAGTGTGCTTTTAGGAACAGGTGTGCTCAAGCACCACTATTTTGTTTTTAGCATCTGTCAATTGTTGGATATCTTGATTTGAAAGTCTATCTACTGACCTCTGGGTGAGGATCAAAGACACCCCAGAATTAGTCAGCAGAAGTGCTTCAGCCCAAGAAGGAACAGTAGGAAAGTAACATCCTAACAAAGCTTTTTGGTGACGAATGTTAAGAGGTGCTGTTAACGGATTAACAAATGTTAACAGGATCCAGGACCCAAGGCTAAGCCAGATACCTCTTCCAGCCTCAACATGACCAAAGGGCTTCTTGGCCAAGGAACACAGGAGTCTGTTTTTCTCTGAAGATTCTCCTGCATTACCAGTGCAGGAAGACCGGTCTCTGACAACTCCTATCTGACAGTTCATTCAACAGCTGATCACTGAATTCCTACATTGTGTCATGGACCTCGTTAGTATTTCTTTGCTCTTAGCATATGTCATGAAGCTATTTATCATTTTCTTGGCCATACTTCATCTAGGGCCACCAAGTTGCATAGCTCTAGGTGACACCACACATGCTGTTTTCTACATAAATGACTCTTTGTGGACTTCTGCTAGCCAAAGTTTTGTCATTTTAGCCAAGAGGACTATAGTTCTTGGAGGGCAGTACAAATGTGTGTTGTTTCTTGAACTTATGTCTAGGGGTTAATAAGGCATGCTGCCCATAGTAGTTGCTCCATTGCTGGAAGTTTATTATTAAGACAATAATGATCATGGTGAATTTATCTCCTCTGGGGGAAACAATTGAGGATATACCTAAGTTGTTCAAGTTGTTTGATCCTTGATTCAGCAGTAAGTGCTCATTGATGATCACTTTATTCTTATTCCTTATTCTTATTCCTCACCTTGGGAATGTGAATAGTGATCATTTGGGGGAGAGATTTCATTGCAATATGTATTACTACCAAGGAAAAGAACTGAGTTTAATCAAACACAGGTAAAAATGAAATAGCTATAGATTCCCATTGTTTATTTTAGCCAGAGATAAGAAACATTTTTACTTTTCCCAGCTACGCAAACTTTTACAGTCAATAAAATAGACATATTAACTTCTTTGTATCATGCACACTATTGCAGTTCTTTATGCTTTATTAGCATCAAGGTTTCTAAAATTCACTCAGCATTCTTTAAACAAACCTGTGCCTCTTTGTTTACTGAGATCACTTAGAAATATGTTAGCTTTTTTATCCTGGTCTCTGAATTGATTCTATATTTCATGATGATATTTTCAGCTGTTTTATAATTACATGGCAGTTTCATAACTCTTACTTGGAACCATATATAGTTTTAACAGATTAAATTTTACTGTTTATTTCATTTCTACAAATAGATTTGAACTAGAATAATTGGAAACTGTAAGTATAAACAGATGCTAACAAAATTTCAATCAAAGACACAATTTGTAATACTATATTACTTAGCAAAATGCTAGGCATTAGAATGGGTCATAGATTTTTTATTTTTTAGTAAAAATATTGTTGTGCTTATTTTCACTAGAGTAATTTTTCCATAGCTTCAAGATTTTCCCCTGAAAAATAACTAAAGAATCCCAAAGAAAAAGTATGCAATGCTTCACAAATTTGCATTTCATCTTTGCACAGGGCCATGATAATCTTCTGTGTATTGTTCCAATTTTAGTATATGTGCTTCCAAAGCAAGCACAGTACACGGAAGATTTTAAGCCACGGTTCTAGTGCCCAAAGAATACATCAATCTGGAGATTACAAATTACAAATGGTCGAAACCAGCATACGATATAAAAGCTGTATTTTTAATTTAGGATTGCTTTAAGTGTGCCAGAAGATCTGAGATCAAAGAAAATGGACTGAAATATGAATTGGGATTTTTAAAATGTGTTGGAATTGAATACTCAAATACAGCTACCAATCTTGGCCTTGATCTTTATTGTAATTATCAGACATTTAATAAGTACCAGCATCTGTCTGACTCGGAGCTCACAGACATGCTTTTCCCTCTACTTGAAATGTTTTTCCTGAGACCCCAAATTAAATGTCACCTTCTTCCCCCTTCATTTGTGAGTAGATTAATTCTTCATTATGCTTCTTTTTTACACCCTATATTTTTCATTTGTTGCATTTATCAAATCTGTGATCAAAATTCATATAATTATATTTTTAATGTTTGTACCCTTCATAAAAAATGTAGAGCTTCCTTGCCCCTCCCAAGTACAATATACCTGGGAGTCCTTACTTTCTTCCTTTAAATAAACTTTTCTTTACTCTCCTAAAAAAAAAAAAAAATGTAGGTTCCAAAAGGTGAGGATAAGGTAAATGTTGTTCTTTATCTAACAAATGCCTATCACCCACCAGGTTCTTGATGAATGAGTGAATGAGCTAAGTTCATAGATATTGTGAGAATAAAGATGAATATAGCTTGGTGTCAGTCTTGAAGAACACACAGTGCATCGAAGAAGAGCAGGTACCTATAAAGTGGTTAATATTTTGAGGCCAACTTTTCTAGAAACGTTTTACAATAAAGAATATTCATTGTAGAGAGGATTTATAGTGTTCTTGTGAAGATCACTTTGTACCACACTATATATTTCAAGCTACCTAATATAAGCCTGAATGGGTACACTACACGATCTACTTGCAGATTTTAAAGAATTATGAGGTGGATGTCTTTGATAGAGTAAATGCACAGTACCCTTAAAATGAATTACAACCTGAAATGGTTCTCAAGGGAGAGTGAATAGATTCAAAATGCTCTTTGTTCTTTGATTTCCCCCTCATTAATATGTAATTCTTCTCTTTAGTCTTTGGAATTATTATTCAATGCTTCAAATTTCAGTTTATTTATTCTATGAGAAGATTAATAATTGTCACATAAAAATAACCAGCAATTAAATGCAATTACTAATTTATGAAGAAAAGAAGTGACGATTAATAGGTTTTAGAACAGTAAAATTTTTTAGACATTTTTTCTAATACTAAACTGTGTGTTAAATCATGGCATTACTCATTTGTAGTGATTATTGTTGTGTACAAATATAAACATCAAATATAAAAATTGACCTTCATGAAGGTTTAGGAGGAATAAAACCAAGTCAAGCAAAGCTAAATATTTTAATACAAAGTGAATTAGGAAAATTGATGTCTTTTCTTGTTTGAAAGAGTAATAAAAACTGTACCACTCTGGTAGGTGATGTTGATAATGGGGGAAGCCCCCTGTGTAGGGGCAAAGCTATATGGGAACCTCTGATCTTCTCAATTTTGCTATGAACCTAAATTGCTTTTAAAAAAATAAGGTTATCAGAAATAAGGAACATACTGATATGCTACCTGTGACTGTAACAGGAAATACAGATTTGCTCAACAATAACAATCATGCTGGAGAATGTAAGGTCAAAAGATACTTGGTTATTTCTATTTTATCAAAAAAGAAGCTTCCTTATCTGTGGGTGAGCTTGATGGTAATAATGATATTGCTGGTGCAGGAAATGGATCTTAGTCATCCAGTATTATCTTGGGCTTTAGGGTCTCAAAAAATACCTTTCTTCTTTCTTTCTTTCCCTCTTTCTCTCTTTCTTTCTTTCTTTCTTTCTTTCCTTTCTCTCTCTCTCTCTCTCTCTCTCTCTCTCTCTCTCTCTCTCTCTCTCTCTCTCTCTCTCTCTTTCATTGTAGGTCTAAACATCTTTCCTCTTACTTTTAGTTAAAATATATATTATCACATGTGTGGGTATATATAATGTAATACATAATATTAAATATAGTTTAAATCATTTAAGGATACATTTGCCAATGAAGTATATAATAGCTGACTAACAATGGCTTTTCAAAAATTGAAATGAATTTTCTTATGTAACAATAATTCTGGAGAAAGGCAATGCAGGCCCAGTGTAACTGCTATGAGCCAGATTGCTCCTCTTTACTGAAGCCATAGTATGTGGTTTTTATCCTCATGGCCTTAAGATGACTGCCACACCTCCAAGTAACAAACCCACATTGAGGAAGGGACAGGGGATAAAGGATGTTCCCCCATTAAACCTTTATCAGGCAGAGGAAGCTCTATCACAGTACTGCGGTCTACAATTTATTGACAAGATCTATGTCACAAGGCCACTTCCAAGTATGTAATGGGCTTAGAATTTGAGAAGGAGAATTAGAATGGGTGTTGACTGAACCAATTTAACAAAACCAACCATAACTCTACTTAAGAAATTCTACTCGCAGTGCCTCCCTGGTGGCCTAGGGATTAAATCTCAGCGCTATCACCTCTGTGGCCTGAATTTCAGTAAATTCACCTGTTCTGCTCCCCACTCTGTCTCTGGTGAATCCTCTCACCCCCTGTACCTCTGGCCTACAGCCTAGTTCTCCTGTTAAAAAAAAAGTTCTACTTTCACTTAGAGAGATCCTTATATACAGTTTCATAAATGCAGATAAGAGAAACTACCCTAAATTTAGTGGTAGATAAGTAATCTTTTGATCATTGTTGATCTTTTATTATAAAATATCAACATATGTAAGGAAAAATGCAGAAAGTACATACACATATACATGTATGTTATGTAGACACAACTGTCTGATCATTACTCCCTTTTTGCTACAAATTTAGTATTTCTGTTGCCTTCCTTGAACAACAAGTTTATTTGGCCTGCTTGTAACAGTATATGAATGAATCATGGTGTGTATCCTTTTGCGGCTTGCTTCTTTTTAATCAATGTTATATGTAGTGTATACTATAACTAACATTAATTTTTCTTACCGTAAAAAATTATATTTTTTGACTTCTTCATCCATTCTATTCTTGATGGACGTTTGGATTACTCAGATTTTTGTTTTTTAATGCAGGCTGCTACTTTAAGGATATCACCAAATCACTTCTAATCTATGTATAATGCTCAGAGCTCACAGAATTCTACTGTAAAGTGATATCAATTTATAGTATTAAAGCAATGCTCAGAATGTGGATTTCTTGCACATGCACAAATCTGTGACTTGCTTATAATTACCCTTGTCTAACACGATCCAGGCTTCCCCATATGTTCTCTGACTCATGAGCCTGCTTCCACCTCTGCTGAAAAAGAGGTGGCCTTAGCAGCTAGAGAGGTAGGGCTGGGACAAGAGCTCAGGTTTCCTGGGTGTCTTTGCAATATTGTGAGTGGACTTTTTAATAATCATAATTAACATCTGAACAGTACCCGACAATTGACAAACAATGTAAATCCACTGTTTCATTTAAAGTCAAGCTTTTGAAGAAAGTGTTTGAGTTTGTTCTACTGTTCCTGATTCTGAGAACATCACCTGATTTGATATTTTTAAAGCCATATTAAATTTGACTGTAGGTTCCCTCCTCTCATTGGACTGGGAGAAAATTACATTCTTTCTGATGACTCTACAGTGGCAAAAATAAGATGGAATTGAATTTTGCAATAGATTACTCTGTCACATAAATATTATTATTATTCCTACTTGGCTGCCAAGGAAACTAAGATGAAAAGGGCCAATTTGGCCAAGATTACATAATAAGTAGGTAGATGAGGACAAAGACTCTAGTCTCAATATTTAGTATATTATCTTTGGCTTACTATTTTGTATTTATTTGTATATGAGCAGACTTAAGTCCCATACAGGTCAAGAACAGTGTGGTATAATTAATAAGCAAACTTCCAAATCCTTTGCTATTTCTGAAGCACCATGCCTCATGAAATTAGTCTGAAACCAACCAAAATTATCAAAAACATTCCTTACTTTCAAATCAACATTCCAATTGAGATGCAGGAATCCTGCCTATTTTTTCATGCAAACCTGCTCAGGCTGCTGTTTTTTTTTTTTTTTCAGAGGTAATAAAAAGATCTTCCTCTGTGTACATGTACCACATCTTCTTTATTTGGTCATTAATTTGGGGGCATTTAGGTTGTTTCCATATTTTAGCTATTGTAAATGGTGCTGCAATAAACATAGGTGTGCATGTGCCCTTTTGGATTACTGTTTTTGTGTTCTTTGGGTATATTCCTAGGAGTGGAATTGCTGGGTCATATGGAAGCTCCATTTTTAGTTGTTTGAGAAACCACCATACAGCTTTCCATAGAGGTTGGACCAGTTTGAATTCCCACCAACAGTGTAGGAGTGTTCCTTTTTCTCCACATCCTCACCAAGATTTGTTGTTTTCTGTTTTTTTTTTTTTTAATGTGTGCCATTCATGTTGGTGTAAGGTGGTATATCATTGTGATTTTTATTTACATTTCCCTGATTATGAGGGATGTTGAACATTTTTTCATATGCCTGTTTGCCATTTGCATTTCTTCTTTGGAGAAGTGTCTTTTAAGTTCTTCTGTCCATTTTTTGACTGGAGTTTTTGCTTTGTTTTTGTTGAGTAGTGTGAGTTTTTTGTAGATTTTTGTGATCAGTCCCTTGTCTGTTATATGGAGTGCAAATGTTTTCTTCCAGTTAGTGGCCTATCTATTTGTTTTGGTTAATGTCTGTTTTGCTGTACAGAAGCTTTTTAGTTTGATGTAATCCCAGCTGTTTATCTTTTCCTTCACTGTCTTTGCTTTGGGGGAATACTACTCAGAAACCAAAAATGATAAACCAACGCAATTCACAGCAACATGGATGGAGCTAGAAGGGATCATGCTCAGCAAAATAAGCCAGAAGGAAAAAGAAAAATATTGAATGGTATCACTTATAGGAGGAATATAAGAGAGCCAAATGAGAAATCAGAAAAAGAAATAGCACGCAAACCAAAAAACAAAAACTAGCAGGCAACCATAAATAAGAGACATTATGCAGGGGAGGGGGAGGAAGAGGGACCAAAAGAGGAGAAAAAAGAGCACAAGGGATTATGATGATGGTTCACCTGTGAATTGGTGGTGGAAAACTTATGGGGGACACATAATAATATGAAGGATATAAATTAAATTTAATTTAAGAAAAGATCTTCCTCTCTAAAAGTGTGTGTGTGTGTGTGTGTGTCTGTCCTTGGAAGTCTAAATACTAGAAGCTGATTAATATAGGGACAAAGGTGTTTGATTTTGGTGTTGGTTTTTATGCAAACCCAGCCCAGTGCACATTTCACAGCACAGCCTGTGGCTGTGGGGGGCCCTCCTACCGAGCCCCACTCTCAGGCCTGTTGTATTGCACCAAGGCACACCCTCCTTCAGTCAGTCAGGGATAAGGGTATGGCTAATAGACAGCCTAGGTCTCTCAGCATCCTGTGTATTCTTTAAAAATGCACCATGTATTCTGTTTTTACTATTATAAAAACTCATGCTTGTTGTAGAAAATGTAGGAAATTGAAAATCTTGTAGAAAATGTAGAAAAATTTTGAGCCGTTCCTCCCAAAAAGAAAAAAATATTTCAAGTTCAATCTGTTAGTTCAATACTAACACTATATTGGATGTAGTAATTGTGTATTCTTTCTAAGCAGAGAAGATGCATTCATGGTATAGACCCTGAAAAAAACACAGTAACTTTTTTAGATGCTCACATGTTCTTTGGTCAGTAATTCAGGCAGGGTACACTGTGTCTCTGCTCCATGTATTTGAAGAATCAGCTGATGGAATGATGCAGAAGGCTGAGGGTGACTTTCATGGGGAATGGAGATCTTTGACATGGTGGGCTGCTGAGCTAGAATGACCTCAGCTCAACAGAGGGCTCCATCTGATTACCTTCATCTGACCTCGTGTGGCTTGGGCTTCCCTTATGGGGACTGGATTCTGAGAGAAAACATCCCAGGAGCAAGTGTGCCAAGAGACCCAGACAGAAACTATGTAGCCTTGTATGACCTGACCTTGGAAGTCAGAACCCACTCAAATTCAAGGGCAGGGGGTGGACAAAATTCCATCCTCTCTATGGGAAGAGACCTAAAGAATCAGCAGCCTCAGTGACAGTGATGACACTAAACATTGCATGTGATTATCTAAGAATGACTTTTCTTCAATTTTCTTTTTCATCTTTCCCCATTCTTATTGCACACTAAAAAATAAGAGTGTCAGGTCTATTATGAGAGAGTCCTTTTCCAGTGAATCCGAAGAATGAGTGAGCTGTTTAACCCACGAGGTAGGAGAGAGCACCCAGATATGAGGCTGCCCTTTGTACTGGCTTGCTGTGAAGACTCATTAGGGAGCACGGCCAGGAGGACGCTGCAGGCACGTGATTAAGCAATCCCATCTTCACACAAGATAGCTCTTCTTCTGTGAAGTACTGCAGGAGTTCTTCTGTGTGTGAATTTTCTGTGTGGAAAATCGCTTTTCTATTTTCCATGCAGTTTGGAATATATGACCTGTGTTTGTGCAAAGGCAGTGAGATAGAAGGTTAGATCATTGAAAAGGCACAGTGAAGTGGAGCCAAAGAAGGCTCCCCTTTATCTGAAGTGAAGAGTGGCATGTTGTTATATTCTTTACAACACAGGAAAAAACATCACAATAACATTTTTGAGTAAATTAGGTCTAAAAAGAACAATTTGAGGCATTAGGTACCATTTCTGGTTTCAAGGCCTTTATAGTAATACTCTTTGCTGGTAAGTGCAGTGGAATGATTTAATCTTGGCTCTGACACTAACTCTGGGACTGTGGGCAAGTTTCTGAAGCTCTTTCCGCTTCTTTTTCTCATCTCAGCAAATGGGAATAAAAATGTCCATCTTATAAAGTCACAGTGAGAATGAAATGCATATTCTCCCTGGGATAGCTTCCCCTCCTTGAACTTCATCACCCCTGCCTCTGTCCCTATTGATGGACAGTCTGCTGGTCTCTGAAGGCTATCAGCTTCTCTTGGAAACCATCTATGATGCCATCAAAGACTGGGTCAGTTCCCTCCTATGTGTTCCCAGAGAGCTCTGTCGGAGCTCTACCACTCAACAGTTCATTTTACAAATCTAACTGGGAAATGATTATGTACCAGGAACTGCACTAGGATCTGGAAATGCAGCAGTGAGCAAAACTGTGCTGCCTCTGTCCATGTATACTCGACTACAGTGAAAGAGGTAAAAAAAAACAAACAAACATGCAAGCAAATAAGAATAAAAATAATTTCACATTGTGATAAGGGCTATACACCAAAGCATCAAGGAATGAGTGATGGGAAATGTCTAGTAAAGGATATGATGTTGTTGAGTCAAAATATAAATATTGAGAAGTAACCACACACGTAAACTGAGTACCAAGCACTTTTATGAGCATTCTGTGTATTAACTAAATTTTAAAAATCTCAGTCTTGCTGACACATAACATTATATGAGTTTCCAGTGTACAATATAATGACTCAATCTCTGTAAATATTGCAAAATCACTACTACAATCATTCTATTTAACATCTATCACTACACATGGTTAATTTTTCCTCATTTGAGGTGAACTTTTAAGATCTAGTCTCAGAAACTTTCAAATATATAACCCAGTATTGTTAAGTGTAGTCAATATGCATTATACCCTCTATTATATACTTACATGCCCAGGACATTTATTTTAAAACTCCAGGTTTAAAACTTCTGATGCCCTAGACTCACCTCTTCTCCACACACTACCTAGTCCTTCATCTCCCTCCTTCAGTTACCACCAATCTGTTGTCTGTGTCTGTGCATTTAATTGAATTTTCACTGAAAATAGAACAAACAACACTAAAATTTGCATGAAACCACAAAAGACCCTATGTACCAAAACAGTATTAAGAAAGAGCAAAACTAACTCCATCGGGCCTCCCTGGTGGCGCAGCGGTTGAGCGCTGCGCTGTGTAGCTGTCGGCGGTGCGTGATGTGGGTTCGAAGCCCAGCCCGGGAGAATCCCACATGGTTCGGCAGACTTCTCCTGCCTCGCCTTCTGCTCCCCTCAGCAGTGTATTTCTGATCTGCCTGTTCTGCTCCCCGCTCTGTCTCTGGTGAACCCTCTCGCCGCCTCATGCCTCTGGCCTGTACCCCAGCTTGTATAAATAAATCTTAAAAAAAAAAAAATTAACTCCATCATGCTTCCTGGTTTCAAATTATATTTGAAAGAGATAGTAATCAAAACAGTATAGTAATGTCATAAAAAGAGACACATAGATGAGTGGAACAGAATAGAGTCCAGAAACAAACCCATACAGACCTGGCTGATTAATTTACAACAAAGGAGTCAAAAATATTCAATGGGGAAAAGACCATCTCTTCAATGAGAGGTGCTAGAAAAACTGGATAGCAACATGCAAAGGAATGAAATAGTACTAACTTATTTTATTCTCATAAATTCTTGAGGCAGATACTCTTCTTTTTCCCACTTTACAGATAAGGATACCAAGGCATAAAAGTAAATTACACAAGCAAATGGCAGAGCTTAGCTTCAAAGTCAGATAATCTACTTTTACTCATTCGAATACATATTGTTATAACTGTCTTTCAAAAAGCAGTTGATATTTTATTGACATTGCCTTTTACTTGTATGTTTTCCAACTAGACTATGAATAAATTGTTTAGAACTCAGTACTAAGAATAATGGCCAGCTCCCGGCATATTCATAAGAAATGGTTTTCAAATGAGTGCATGGATGCATGCCTGCAATGTACAAACCTAGATGAAATAGTGTTTCACTCAGTGCTTAGCATTAGATAAGTGATTAAAATGCTAGTTCTTCCAGCATCCTCCCTAACTCCCTATGTTGGAGACATAGCCTGCTATTGACCTTGAAGTCACTAGAAGATTTATAGGGGAAGGGAGGGCCACCTTTGTAATGCATCAGAAAAGAAATTAAGAAAACAAAACCTTTAAATTTATCAACAAAAGATGAAAAACAGAAACTTTGGTGAGTTCTGAAGAAAAACACATGGAAGCAAGGGACCTGTAAAGTAATACATTTCCTCCCAATGTAAAAATGATGGTCCCTGTGCTTTAAAGAAAAGCAATTTGGAAAACTTCCACACCTCCACATTCTGGGGGGAATGTAGGGAGAAATAAGAAGTTAGTTAAATGTCTTTAATAGGTTCAAAGTCCTAGACCATTAAATCATTTCCACAGCTTTTTTGACTGTTATCACCCCCCCCAAGCATTGCCAAAACTACTCCTTGAAAGGTTGCAATAAATTTGAAAGGCAAATCAGATTTGGAAATTTTGCATGAAAGAGAACTATATCTTGTATTTTAGAAACATTTTTCAATGTCAGCACATAGTTGCCTCCTGCCAAAGATGAGTCTGGGAGCAGTGACCTTTGCGGGTGACTTCTCTTTGTTAGATTTTTGCCCTACAGGATTTTAGAAGCCTGGTCACAGGAACATTTAAGGATACCAGGTGGTTTTGAAATGCTTGGTTGAGCTGGGTGACTTACCCAGGCCAAACTGTAACATTTGGAAAAAAAAAAAATTTCCCTGAAGAAAGTGAACATTTATACAAAATGAATCAGTCCCAGTGTTCTCGGGAGTAAATTAATACATCTGCTGCTGCTGACAAGTTTGATGGAAAAGGGTAGTGCTACAGACAGAATGTTTGTATTCATATGCTGAAACCCTAATTCCTAAGGTATAGAGGATAGGCTCTTTGGTGGGTAATTAAGGCATGAGCGTGGAGCTTTCATGAATGGGATTAGTGCCCTTATAAAAGTGAATTTGACCATATAGAGTTCCCTTAAACCTTCTGCCTTGTGAGGTTATGGTCACATACTGCCTTCTATGAATCAGAAAGTTGGTCCTCATCAGGCACCTAAGAGTACCTTGATCTTATACTTCCTAGCTTCTGGAACTATAGGAAGCAAATATCTGTCCTTTATAAGCTACCCAGTCTATGGTGCAAATGTACTAAGACAAGTGAGCTTGAGAAGGAAACAAGAAATCATTTTCTACATTTTTTTTAAAACTCAGTGTCATGTTGTATTTTTTCTAGTTAAAAGTATAAAGTGTGACAGCAAAAGTTATTCAGTCCATGCAATGTCTGTTTCTTTGATGACAAATGTTTTGCCCCTAGAAGATGCACTAAAAAATTGGTAGATGGACAAGTAATTTTAGCCCCAAGTAATTTTCAAGGTGTCTCTCTTTCCCAAATTACTTGAGGTGGGCATAATTACAAAAAAAGGTTAGTATTTTTATTCATTTAACTACTTAACATCCACACAAAAGATATGAGAACGATGTGTATTTAGTCTCTATTAGCAATCTCATGTGTAACTCCAAACTTAGAGGTCTGAGACTACTGAATAGTAAAGCAGTGCAAAGGGAACAAAGGGAACAGCGATGAAGCAATATTTGCTTCAGTTTAATATCTTCTTGTACCTGGGGGCCAGGTACATAAGCACCCATTGAGTACCAGGTCAAGGTAGGGTGGCTGGATGAGGGGGACAGGGCGGGTATAGAAAAGCATTCTACTAATTAATTAGTGGTTACAGTTACAAATGTTAGTTCCAGTTTATAATCTTATAATCCTGGCCTTGCACAGTAGATACTCAAGAAATTTTAAGTTCGCTTTATGAGTCTGAAAGAAATAGGGTTTGTCGCATGGTTTACTTGGAAGAGATTGTGTTACAAAGGAAATCAACTGGTGTAAATATTCAATGCATTGAAAGATTCAAAAATCATCTTGAAATGTGATTATTTTATAGCACCTCACTATGAATCAGCTTTCTTATTTATTTATTTTTTTGCATCAACCCTTCAAGTTAGCTAATGTACCATCAGTGATTAAGAGCATTCACAGCTTTCAGAAATGCAGCTTGAACAGCAGGTGGCAGCAAAGGACACTGAAGAGAAACTGACTTCCACAAGACTATTTGGGAGAATGAGAACTTTTTTTTTCTTCTTTTAATAGGTTGCAGGTAGAGAAGACACTCAAAGGCTATTGCTCTCTAACCTCTTAGTTAAATCCATGATATAAAAAAGGGCTGGTCAGATTGATCACGATAACTAAGCTGAAGTGCTTTCTGTCATTTTAATCACCTTTGTACAAAATGAAAGGATTGAAAAAGCTTACTGGAAATACAAGTATCCCACAGCAAAGCCCAAATAATCCTCTTACAAGATGGTCATTTATGCCGAAGAGAGATTTTTGTAATAAGACATGACATGCAATATTTATTATGAAAATTATCATTCAAGCCAGTGTGGAAACATGCCAGTTGGAAGATGATTTGTCGACTCAGAAGAAATATTAATGGATATTAATATCCTTCAAAGAAATGATATAAGAAAACATTAAAGCTTCGTTAGGTATGGATGGGTTCCTTGAGAATGTGACAATGGCATCAGGAGAAAAGAGAGAACACAGGACCTTTGGATTTCTCATCAGTGCCCAAATATAGGAATGATGGAAATATTGCAAAGAAAAGAATGAAAGAATGTGCGTTAATTTAGTGGAGGGGAGTTTAAAGGGAATGGAGAAATCTGGTGACCTGTGAATATAACTCAGAGGTTCTACCTACAAGCAAAACTCAGAGGTAGATCCAGTACTAAGATCACCTTCTAGGTTCCTGAGAAAACCAAAGCACTGATCCTAGCGGACTAGCTTTTGCATAAGACTACACTTCACTTCTTCACACCTCAGCTGTGACATTATGTACTTTAGCTGGAATCCTATTAGACCGGTGAGTAATAGATCAAGTTGAGTATTTCCCATGACATTCAAAATAACTGATAGAAAAACAAAAAAATATTTTTGATTTTGATATCAAACCTCTCCTCCCCCAGGTTCTACATGCCTTTCAGAACTAAAATAACCATTTGATATTGTTTCGGTTATGAAATTCCCTGGGTCAGTTTCCTAAAGTAAAGGACATGTAAGAAAACCCCTCTGACAGGCCACGTTGTCTAATAAAGTAGACGTGCCAAAATGCTCACCCCCTATAAATTACTTCTTTAAAAGTGTTATTTCTCATCTCCAGTAATATTTGCAATGCTGTTGAGGTATTTGGAGCAATATCGTCCAAACCTTTATCTTACCAGTCTGTCACGAATTCCTAATTGCAAAGTTCTACCTGGATAGGGAGCCAGAGTCCCCAGGACGTGAGCGCTGCACCGCCCAGAGCAGATGCTAAGAGCAGCATCGCGATGACGTGAAGATGGCCAAACTGGAGCTTTCCCCTGGCACGGTTCTTTGGTTCTAACTAACAAACTATAGTTTTATCTGGGTTCAGTATCATAGTCCTGAGAAAGAGACTTCGATTTCTCTCTGGACCTTGAAAAAGATTCATCTCTTTCGGATCTGTTCAGATCTTTCGGGGAATTGGGGTGACCCGATCAGCCACAGAGCAAAAACATGGCAGCGCAGGTCCGTGGCAGGAGGCAGAATTCTCAGAGAAGGTCTTGTGAGGGGGGCCCTTGCCACAACTATTGTTACACGGACACACCGCACGCTCACTCAGTCTCTTCTCATCTCTCGTCGCAACATAGAAATGCGCCCACAAAGTGACAGCAAATTATTTATGAAGGTTTTTATTTTGCTTTAACACCACAGATGAGATTCTTTAAAGTACCCATGGAAAAAAAATTGTTTGCAAAGGATACTGTGAAAATCTTAAATATCAGCAAGACTTCAAAGCAAATCCCATAATCCAACTGGCACTTGTTGACTAGGAAAAAGTTGAGTAGGCTGGCGAGAGAGCCTAGACCATCGATTCTGAAGTTGTTGACATGAATGAGGTCTGGGGTGCGAACAATTTCAGTGCTATCTTTGACATTTCTGTTCTTATAAGCACTTTTAAAAGTGCCCCTTACAATGAAAACGTGTCTTAGTAGGCTGGCATTTTTCTTTTACTACTTAAATGATTTTAACATTAGGATTAGTAATGCAACGGTAGCTCACCTAAATGTAGCATTATGTTGTGATGCTTGCTGAGACTGGATGATGCGAAAACGTCACATTTTGTTGCTATTTACATTTTTCATATCCTTTGTGATGCTTCATCTCTATTTCACTCCAACACATCCTTCTGTTAATCTTAGTAACTGCCAAAATTCTCTGCTAAAGTTTCTCAGTCACTGACACCAATCTTGAGACTTGAAACACAGAAAAATTTCAAAACTTTTATGCTGAGGTCCCTCAAATAAAATCACAAATAATAGAGGCTCACTGCTTACCAGGAGGTCAAAATTTTACCTCTTTATTCTCTCCTCTATATCAATTCACTTGTGAAACCATAACAAAACTCAAAAATACTATTCCTGGATAATAGGGTTAGGAATTAGGTCGTCTTAGTTTGTCAAAGTTATCAGTATATTTCATATATATGAATTTTAAGTACACAAATTGCTAGCTGTTCTGTGAATATAGAAAAGGTCACATTTTTTAAAAATTGGATTTACAATAATAAGTGTCCCTTAAGAGAATTAACAGAACGAGGAAGAATACATGTATCTGCAGTTTTTTCAGTGACATTTTCCTGAATTGTTTCTAGTTGTGTTCTGGGTTTATAAATTCACTGTCTAGCAAGTGCTTTAAAATTATCCAATGGGATTATTCCCTTTATTGAGGAGAAAACTGAGATGAAACTGATGAAAAGATTTGTCCAAAGTGAGACAAACTTACTGCAATGAAGACACTAGAATCCAGTTTCTGGCTTTGAGCCAACTGCTTTCTAACCTTTCTTAGAATTACAATTTAAAATTTATATTGTCATCATTATTCAAGCTTTTTTTTTTTTAACCCCAACGAAGAAAGTAAAAAAAGAACCTAGTCTCAGAACATCTTAAATTAACTCAAGATACAATATGACATTAAAATTCGGAGAAAAATGTTCCTATAATCTGAAAAAAATCTTTGAAATAACATCTCCAAGCAGCCAAGAGATGATGAGCCAATGGTTTCATTAAGTAGACTTAGTAAATAGCAAAGGAAATACAGAAGTTCAATGTGAAGCCAATTTTTTCACCTGCATTCTAACCACTAATTATTTTAGAAAGTCCCAGAAATTCTCAAGTGTTGCTTCTTTACTCTGATTGCACACTAAATTAACCTGAGGGAAACAGGAAACACCCCAGGTGATTCTAGTGAGCGCCACAGTTGAGAACCTTCAGCCCTCACGCCTGTCTCCTCCTATTCCGCTAGAGGGCAGCATCAGACCGCTCAAACTCAAGCGTGACGCCACCGTGTTCCTTTCTCTTTGGTTGCATTAGGGGGCGCTCCAGCACCGCACTTTCGCCTTGTCAGCTTCTCATGTTCTAAACGTAGAGACAACCGCGTAGATGGTGGTCTCCATACCCTCTCCGGGAAAGACAAGGAATACACTTAAAAAAAAAATTATTTAAACAGCAGTATCCCCCAAAGTTGACTTCTTGGAGCTTCTGACCTAAAGGCAGATCCCCTCCTTTTCTCTTTTGGACTTGGAAAAACTTAATTTCCCGCAATGATAAAGTCCGCGCCGGGCGGCGGGGTGGGATGGTTTATGGCTTTGGATCTTGAGCAGTTCACTGTTTAAATTAATCTTGGGAGCAATTGAGAACAATCTCCACATTAATCTTGTGTAATTAGCGTTATAACCCGCAGCAGCCTAAGAACCATTAAAGACAAAGCTTTATGCAAATTCCCCCGCCCTCTACCCTGCCCCTCCTCCCTGCTCTTCCTCCCCAGTCCTTTCTCTCCTGCCCGCCCCCCTCCTCGATCGCGGCCTCTGGCGCAGTTTGCGAGCCTCCCTTTGGCACACCGGGTACCTTAAAATTAGTTATAAAGTTCTTGACTTGAAAAAGATAAAAATAGGAAAGAAGAAGCGCAGCAAACGAAGGTGGGGGAGGTGCATGAGCAGCTGAAACTATTAGAAGGATTGAGCCTCCGGGGGATTGGCACCTGCCCTTGGCAGCAGGTAATGTCCAGTTAAAGACAGAATCCAATATGAAGGGATATTTAGGAGCTGCCCGGCGGCATTTTCACCAACCAGCCACTCTCGGGGTGCACGCCCTTCGTTAGGCGCTATTCCGTAGGAAGAGGCAGCTATCCGAGTTCATCACCAGAACCCCACTCTTTCCCCCAGAGGGCACATTTCCCAGTCATTAATCTTGAACTGAGCCCTCAGCTGAAAGTCCTTGCTAATAGGAGCTACGGCGGCCCCAAAGGAGGAGGAGATTGTGGGGAATCTCAACACACAAGTCTTTACTTGCAAAGGGGAGAGGGGGAGGGGAAGCGGTGCGCACAGAGGCCAAGCTGCGCGCAGAACCGAGCGCACACGCCCGCGCAGACACCGAGCCAAGGGCGTGCAGATCCCCTGCCTGGCTCTGGATTATCTGCTCTGTGTTTACTGTTTCGAGGGCTTTACGTGAAACGAATAAATTTTTACTTGCTCCCAGGGACCAGCTTGTTGTTTTATGGCATGTACTTATTTAAAGCCTCTTTTGTCGGTGTTGAAATGGTCCTAGCTCCCAAATACTGTGCAGAACTATGAGCGCGGCACAAACAAATGCAAAGAGCATCACTGGAGCAGCAAAATGCTGTGGAGAAGGAGTCTTATTCTTTTACACACACACACACACACACACACACACACACACACACACACACACACACAATATGCTTGCTTTTCTTTTTCACAAACCAGAACCTAATGTTTTTTAATGTCTTATGCAGAGGGCTAGGGAAATGCAGGCTAGAGAATTATACCTGAAATACTGCAGGCACTGGCGAATTACTACAGAAACTGTATTCTGGTTAAAAACAAACCTCAATACAAATCTATTTATCCTCCTTCCATCTGTATCCGCTTAGGGTTTATTCCTCCCTTTTCTAACTCCCCGCCCCCCAAAAAGGTAAGCATAATGCCAGACAAAAGCTAAGATTTGCCTCTTTTAACCGTGATAACTGTCGTTTCTACACTTTGTTTATGAAATGGAATAAGAATGGGAGGGGGACTTAATTTAAAGGCACAACTGGGCTGTATAAATACAATATTCATTTTTTAAAAGTGAAGTGGATTTGGTTTACTCTGAAGAACAGTAATTCAAACAGCACCTATCTGCTCCAGATAGAGTAGCTATGCACATCTATACAGGCAAGTTTGAAATTTAGAACAAGGCTTTGATTTATTCCCTTTCTATCAGTGATTAATGCCCCTTAATTAGCTCATCTCAAAGCCATTATTTACAACCAGGGCAGACAAAGGGAAAACTGATGATCCAACACTTAAGTCAGTTTGAAATTTTGAAACAACAAAAAAGTCCCTCATTCAGAGAGGAATCTGAGTCTCTCAGATGAACCTCAAAATAACAAAGAATCTCGAAAGAAAAATATTTAAAACCAAAATAAAACAATCAAGAACTAAAACTCCAGCTCCAATCCTAACCTCCCACCCCCCAGCCTTGAGCAATTTGAGAATGTAGATATTCAAATGGAACAGGCACAAATCCTTTGTATCTTCATTTAAAATCTCTGAATGCTATTGATTTTAGTGGTGGTGGGAAAGGAGTTTACGGTTGAGTTGTCCAAAATCACTTACTGGGAAAGAGTTTTTAGATTCGAAAAGGAAAAACAAAAGTCTTCTCTGTATTTTTTCCAAGGCGGCTTTCAGGGTTGGGGGGATGACATTTGCTTCTCAAAATCGGGCACCTCAGAAACTGTGTGGGGTGGGTTTGTAGGATGCCTTTTTCGCTGGGGCAGAACATAGGCGTTCGGGAATTTCCCTTTTAACCCTGCTCCCCAAAGCGCCGCCCTCTCAGTGTCTCAATTGCAAGTGACCCTTAATATTCATCTGTGGACAGAACTGCAGTTTCTTGGTTAATTTTTTGATAGAAAACCGGATCGAGTATCCTGGGACGTTTCGCAGTCTTTTTCTCGGGGACTCAAGGGGGATCCCTCTTGGGGGCTGGCGAGAGATGTCCCTAGTTGCAAAAAAACAAAAACAAAAAAAGAGTCCGGAAAGGGGCAGAGCAGGCCAAGCCTGAACCCTGGCCCAGGCGCTCCGGGGTGGACGAGGGGCAGGTCACCGCCGTTGCTCTCTTGGGACTTCTGGGCTGTGTTATTTTATTCGACATGCAGAACCCAAACTGAGGAGGGCACCCCCACATCCACACTCGTACCCACCATCCTCCAGGAAAAACTGTCTATTCACTGTATGTCGGATTCTTTGTGTTTGCCTTGTCAGAAATAGAAAATATCCACACAAGACCCCGGGAGATGTTTCTTTGTAAGTCGACGTGGGACGCCAAAGGCAAGCAAGGGCGGGACTCGGGAGGGCCTAGAAAGGTTCCCAACCCGAGGGGCTGGGAAAGCAGCTTTAGATTTATTCCTGGACTTCAGAATCCAAGGCCTGAACGGGAGCAGAACAAGGCCTCTGGAAGACGGAGCGTGCCCTTCAGGCAGCCAGATAATGGGATTAGAAATCCCGTCTGCAAAGTAGGCGACCAGGAAGAGGGAAACGGCGTGGGACGGGAATCGAGGGAGGAGGAAGCACCCGCTTCCCAGCCCCGCGCTGGGGGTGGCGATGGGGGCGGGGAGGGAGGAAAGGGAGAAGGTAAAGGAAGCCCGGGCAGCCAACCAGGGAAAGCGAGAGGACCCCGCAGCCTTTGTTTGAAAGCACCCGCGTCCTAAATCGTAGGAACGAGGTCGTCATTAGCGGTCTGACCCGGAGGAGAGAGGCATTAGAGAGAGAAAAGAACAGAGAACCCGCACTTCCCCGCCTAGTTTATTTCGCTTTTCTTGAAATCCTTTGGCCTCGAGGTTCCGGTCGCCTAAGCTTCCCCCCTCTCCCTCCCCACCCCTTCAACAAACAATGCGCCTTGGCAGAGAGGGGAGGGAAGGAAAGAGTCGGGGAGAGAAAACCTAGGAGCTTTACTGGTTAAAAAACAAGCCTGCGCATCAATGTTCCCAACATGTTTTTTCCATTTGCATCAACTTACTTGAAAACAGTTGTTGGGGTGATAATTTCGCCTGAGGGATTAACTATTAGAGTCACAAAGTTCCCAATGATTGTGGGATCCTGTTTGTAAAAATGCAGACTTTTTTTTTTTTTTTAACTGCTGCTGCTTCTTTTTTCACTCTTTCCCAAATGAAACCCGGAGAATGCGTTTTGGTCTTGGATACTAAGGGCGTGGTGGGCAGACAGCTGTTGAATCCAAACAAAGACTATAATGGATCCCACAGCCGTTTGGGGTTCCATCTGGGAGGATTTTTCATCCCCTTCTTCCCATTCCAATGGAAAGGAATGGATTAGGAGTGGGCTATTCAAAACTATGGGTTTATGGCAGACAGATGGGACAGGAAAGAATGAATCCTAAGCAACAAAAGGTTGGTTGAGATTTGTTTTCTGGGTATGGAAATTTGGGAAAAAAAAAACTGAGAAAGCTATAGAGATACCAACACTCAGAGTCCTCTACAACCTTTATTCAGTAATGAATCCAGCCTTTCCTGGACTACTTTCCCTCTCATCCATCAAGAATTGTGGCTGCATCTAGCTAGCTGCTTGAAAAGTCAAAACTGTAGGACATTTTTGAGAAATAAGGCTTCAAATCTGCCTGAAACTAACAAAGCCACTAGCTAGTCAGCCAGAGAGCTGCTCTTTCTCTCCCTCTCCTTTCCCTCCCCCTCCCCCCCTTTCCGCCCCCCCCCCCC